>JAZDUA010000513.1:642500-855000 GCA_038098605.1 Gryllus longicercus
CGTCACACAATTGTTGTTTCCATTGCTTTAAAGTGGGGTAATCACTAGGGTTGATACTTCGCAGCTGAGGCTTTGGAGCTTCACGGGTCTCCGTTCATGTGAATGTTTGGATGAATTTAATGTTCAGACGAAATGCATAATTTACGAGAAACCAACCTTGGCGTAACCACGAGGTGAAATATCGGGAGAGGTGGCTCAGGGACATAAAACGGTCACTGCAATGCCTCTGACCGGGAGGTCCTAGGTTCGAATTAGGCCGGTGGCGCGATTTTCGACATTAGTTAGATAGCTGAGTTAGATAGAATTCACCCGCTGTCTGGAGGTGAATTTTGGCGGCCGGCTGCTCTGATCGGTAGATTTCCGGGGTTTCTCCGACCAATACCAGGTGAATACTGGAGTATTACCCTAAAAAGGGGCCTACGTACCGTTCGCGATTTTTCCTACCTCTTCCGTGTCCTATCCTGCCCTAACCCCTAACTTACACACACTCACACTACCACACATTTCGGGAGATCAGTGGGGAACTTAGAGCTAGTTCCGGCTGGGGTAGTGCCCTTCAGGTAGAAGGTATCTCTTTGGAGAAAACATTGCTGGCCGACGTATAGGTCGGCTAATCTCACTACCCAGCGGGAGAAGATTGTAATATCCCGCGCAATAATATGAACTACACTGATTGGACTAATGAACTTAGAAGTTGACGCGTCTAAACCAGTTATGAATTATTTACAAGGTAAAAGTAACCATCTCTTACGCAGGTCTCGAACACTTTGCCTTTGGCTCCACCAGCTTTAATGCCGCGTCCATAACTGCGGCGGCGATGGTGTAACGGTTAGCGTACCGGACTGTTGTACCCAAGTTGGCGGGTTCAAACTAGATCGAAGCCGCGAAAAAATCCTTCGTACGCCTTTCTTCGGAGGGGAAGTAAAGCCGGCTGTCCCATGTTAGTAGATTTACTTGCATGTAAAAGATCCTCAAGCCTAAATGACGCTGAGCTAAATTCTCCTGTTTCTCGCCCAAGAAATACCTCCTTCCTCTGCTAGTTGGTGAAAGGAGCGTAGCGAAATTTGCGTGGTCGGACGGAAGAGCGGGCCTGATGGCCCGAGTCTCGCCACGTAAAATAAGGCATTAATTTAATTCAATTCAATTCATAACTACCGTAACGTCGTGCCATTGTTTCTGCTGGATCCCGCATGTCAGGAGGCCGTGGAGGGAGCGGGGACAGTTTGTGGTGGCAGGCGGAAGGCACGAAGCTCCGAAACCTGGCCGAGGGGTCGTGGGGGGGGGGGTATGTCTCGGAACGCGGGTGTCAACTGGCGCAAAGGGAGTTGATGGGTCAGAACAGCCTCTGGGCGGCGGGCTCCAAATTGCAACCAGGCCCAGGGTTCGGTAATGAGATGACACTGTCGGCATATCTGTCACGTAATCCCTTGCGAGGGGGCCAGAGAGAAAACAGCCGGTGTTGCAAAAACGCTCATTTAACGCTCATGTCAACCACTATCGACGTTGCAGAAGTTTCTCGCTCCCCGACAGAGGGCAGAAAAGGCAGGCTACGGGTGAAATGCGAACCAAGAACGCATTTTTTTTCGTCAGTTGGCAAATGTAACTACACAAAGGCAGTCTAACGTTAGCAGTTCAAATCAAGTGGAGCCCTGTGCGCTCATTTTTACAAGTTTGCAATCATAACTTAAAAAGGGGACGACCATCATCAAGACAACGGCATTCCAGTCAACGGTTGTGGCGCCAAGAGAACACGTGGCCGATTCAACCTGGAAGGCAGCACAACGGTTTCGTAACTAAATCTAAGCTTATTGAAACATTGGTACCAAACTTTAGCAAAGCTAGCTTTTGCAATTAAGGTCATATATGTATAAAATAGTTATTAGATTCTGTAATAAATTTGTTCATAAACTGTTAAAACCACGAGTTCATACATTAATTGTCATTAGCCATTTGATTCCTATTCATAACTATCTATTCAAATTAGGTGAATCTAAAGTACAAAAAGAGCTACCAGAGTCTCAAAATACAATTCGGGCTTCAGATTCATCAGCCGGGTACTTTCGAGTTTGAACCAAATCGCGGTGCGGAAGGCACTTGTCACCCGACAGGGGTTATCGCTAGCTTCGGCTGCGAAGTGTGGCTGTTTGCCACGAGATGGGAGGCCAGGAGCGGCGCTAAGGTTAGCCGCTGGGGTCTGTGTCAGGCTGAGGCGGGTATGCCTCAGGGAAGTGCAGTGCTGGGAGTGCAGCGCTAGTTTCTCAGGAAAATAATCATTGTATATAAAAATTGTAAATAAATCTGTATGTAACAACTCCGTGCCTGTGTTTCACTCGCACCCCGACGACGTCACACTACCATATCATTGGATTAAAAACGGCGTTCACACACTTAGAAGCAAGGCAAAGAACGGTTGTACTTGCTTTAGGGTTGGAGTGGATTCAACGTAGATTGAAAGACTCGAATGGCATTGGCATCGGTGATAAGGAAGACCCACATCATTTTATATCGCGGTGCTCGCGAAACATGGAGACGAAAATGGATAGGAATAGGAAACTATTATCGCCAACATATAGGAACGTAGCGTTCGCCTAGAATGTATTATATTCACAATATGTTTCACTTCATGAAAGTATACGAAAGTATACTCGTAGTTGAAGCTAAGCCGGAAACGTTTGGAACACAAAAAAAATGTCCTAAAAGTAGTAAATTACGTTATCTTATTATAATTATCAAAACACATTAACATTTATTGTAGAATTTATGGAAGAAATCGCCAATAAATGAGTATTAATCACATTTCATTGACATCTTTTGAGTTGAAAAATACATATCTTACTGGCCGTAATCGTGCAGCTTGCTGACTTTCTACGCACAATGCGTCTCAACTAAGTACTACGACTTTCTGATACCCTCGCATGGCCTTGAGCATTGCGTATCTGGTCGAGCGGTTGTGATTTTCATCGCGGCGCAGGGAGATGCGTGAATAGAAACCACGTTCGTACACCTCTCCAAGAGAGTCGGGAGAGAGAATTCCCCTACGGCCTACGCCTCGACAGACAAGCGTCCCCAAGTTCGCATTCTAACAGCCGAAACCCCTCTCCTTCAATGTCCGGCTGACACGACTAAATCGCGTGACAGAGGGATAGAGAATTCAAAACAAGCTCGCAGCTGCATTTATTTCATTAAGATCAACTCTGCCAATTGTATTAAATTCATATGAATTCCGTTTTGTAAATACTTTTCCCCTGCAGGGAATAAAAAACCGTTCCGTTGCAGCGTTGGACAGGTTCCGTTTTAAGCTGTGGAAAATGCCGTTTAACTTCACGGCCCGCAGAAATTTTCCGGTTAAGGCAGGTTTCCAGCTTGTATGGGTTCCTGTTTATACAGATTTGACTGTATTAGGAGCATTTATAGGAAAGGTTTAAAGCTATTAGGAAAACAGTAATTATCCTTCGATTTATTCATAGTGTCCTTTGACAGGTCGTCGGCTGTTACATTCATTAGGGAGCATAAACTTCACCATAGTGGCATCACTGTAGTGACTGTATCACTGTTCACCATAGTGACATCCCTGGTCCGATTGGATGACAGCTTGTCCCGGCTGGGGAGAACTTAAATGGTGGGAGATTCCTGGTTGGGGTAAACCATGCCATCCGACATGTCGGCAGCAAATCTTGCCATTCAGTTGGGGGAAGATAACTGCTACTTCTCACTGAAAAAAAAAGCATGCACTACACTTATGGGACAAATAACCTTAGCACTTGACGCGCTCGTAATCACTAATCAATCAGTGAATCATAATGCAAGAAAGGTTTCAATCAGTGCTGAAAAAGAATTTCAGCTACACGGGCATACAAATTAATAAGGAAGATCCACACATGGTCGTACTGCAGAAATTAAAAGATCGGTACATGGTGCTCCGTTAAAAACTCATTCACTAAAATCTATTTTGTCACAGTTTTGGTAACGATGGACTTGCATAGAAAGTTTCCTTCCACTGTTGAGATGTACAAGCACTTGAATAATAACAGCAAATTCTTAAATATAAAAAAATACCTTCACTTGACTACAGAGTAAGCCAAATACTACTTCTGTGTGTCTTCTCTGTATTTTGCGGGAGGGTCATGAAGTTTACCCAGTAACGAAGGCAATAGATGACGGAAGCTGTCGGGGCGTATCGATACATCTCGAAATCGGGAGCCCGTCCGAGTCGACCGCCCAATTTGGATGACTTCGTCCTTGGGTCTCGTCGTCCAGTCGTCCCACTGTCGCCCGATTTC
Source organism: Gryllus longicercus (assembly GCA_038098605.1). Classification (NCBI taxonomy): domain Eukaryota; kingdom Metazoa; phylum Arthropoda; class Insecta; order Orthoptera; family Gryllidae; genus Gryllus; species Gryllus longicercus. The sequence continues at coordinate 646,781 of JAZDUA010000513.1, forward strand.
GCCGCGAGTCCAGAAAAGAGCTTCGGTCTGCACAAATCTCGGCCTCCTGGAAGTCGACCCTGCCGTCAATGTCTCGAAGAGAAGGCACACATAGCTACGTTTGCATTTCTGAGAGGAAAAAAGGGAAGAAAAATATGCAGACGTGCAAAAGAGAGCTGCTGCTAAAAACCCGCGTCATGTTGCTAAAAACAACTGATGGAAACACACACAAAATGGTTGCGCTTTTTGTATTAACAGCAGTATTAACATTTTTATTTACAAGAAATCGTTTGTAATAATAGTTAAAGCACTTGGAGTATAATGTTAAGCATGACTATATGTTGAAAATGAGTGACGTGAAGAGCGAGTTTTCAAATTTGTACGAATGCAATAGAGCAATTTTATAAACGACTTGCATAGATGTTTCTTGTGTATCAGAATTGTAAAGTTATTTGAGAATAAAACTTAATTTTGCCAAACAACTTTCTTGTAACGTCTCAGGCATTTGAGATCTGTGCGAGAAAACTTTAATCTTATATTTTATCTGAATATTTTAGTTTAGGAAGACTCCGAAAAAATTTTGAGCTTCTGCAATTTTCGAAAAACTATGGTTTTCAAGGAACGTGAAACTTGCACCGTTCTTTTAAACGTCCTTCATACTACCTAAAAAAATTATTCTTAAACAAAGGAGCCATTATTTTTGAAAATGTCCCAGGGGCTTCGTGTACTGTACTCCCCAAAATTGAAATATCGGTTTCAAATTCAAGGGGCCGCTACATCAGCCAGATCAATTTTGGGCAAAATCGGCTGAACAGGTGAGCCGCTAGCGTTGTGGACGGACGGTCGGACGGTCGGACGGTCGGACGGACGGTCGGTCGGACGGTCGGACGGACGGTCGGACGGACGGTCGGACGGACGGTCGGACGGACGGTCGGACGGACGGTCGGACGGACGGTCGGACGGACGGTCGGACGGACGGTCGGACGGTCGGACGGTCGGTCGGACGGTCGGACGGACGGTCGGACGGACGGTCGGACGGTCGGACGGACGGTCGGACGGACGGTCGGACGGTCGGACGGTCGGACGGTCGGACGGTCGGACGGTCGGTCGGACGGTCGGACGGTCGGACGGACGGACGGTCGGACGGTCGGACGGTCGGACGGACGGACGGACGGACGGACGGACGGACGAGCGAGCACACAAACAGATGTTCTGCAGTCATTCGATTTTTTGTTATCAAGGACCCACAAAGTATGGATTCTGGCTACACCACGTGCATGTAAGAGCATTTTTTCTAAACTTAGCAACTGGTTTTATCCCCTTTTTTGTTACCAGGACCCTGCATTAATATTTTTTCTGCCGAAAATTGGCCGTTTTTTTGCACAGTATTACATAACTTTCTCTTTACTGCGTAATCGCGCAATTGGTTGTGAGAAAGTAGAAATAAACCAGAAAAAATATAATCTATAATCATATTTCATGAAGAGCGTTGAGTTTATGAAACATATTTTTGGGAGAGATTTTTGTTACCACAGACCTTAACGATTTGTAAATCCTTTGACATATTTTACCGAGCACTTTTCCTAACATAGCTTTAGCATTATACAGAGTAATAATTGTGTTGTAGATCGATAACTAAGCCGTATGACTAATGAGTAGAGAAAGCTTCTGTGAAGTGTGATCCGTGACCTTTGGAATCTTTAAACTCATTGACAAATGATTGCCGGTATTCTTCTTGAGAGTCATTTGTTATTGGAAAGTAAGGACCTCTGCCGCCATTGCTTGAAGTTTCTTCTCCGTAAGACATGGCATGCCCCTTCAGGTAGAAGGATAGTAAGTTTACGTGAATAGATAACTCCGTTATTCTACCAGAGAGGGATGTTCTCATTTATTTGATCATTTATCAGGAGGATGGTCTCATTTCTTAACTCGCTGCGCGTACAGCTTTCACTAATAATAATAAGGAGAAGAAAGGTGAAGAAAGAAAAGAGAAAGAAAATTACTTTAAAGGTTTGAACCGAAAGCTTATTGAAAGAAAGCAAATGAACGGACGTATGCCGCTATTCTACAGGTACATTCAATGAAAATGATTACGATATTACACTATCGAAAATAAAATGATATAAAGATCCAATTTTATTGACAATGCAAATATGTGGAAACCGCTAATTTATTTAAGACTCTTCAGTAAACAATTGAGTTGTAACAAGATGATATTTTAAAGACTTTTTTATAAAATATGTCGAGTGTCATTGATAAAATGTTATTAAACGTGCACAATTGAAAAATAAACATTCATATGGGTCAAATGCTCCTCTGTGGGAAAAATCTTCAAGCGTCTAAGGTTACAAGGAAAACATGTTTTGACACAATGCTGTCAGTCATATTCATTTTATTTCTGTTATATATTAATATGTAGTTTAATTAAAATCATAATTAGTTGGAGGTGCGAACTTCACCAATCAAGAAGATTGAGGACAAATTTTGAATAAACGCAGAACTCGTATACGTAAAATTTTCTGATAACAAGATCTGAACATGCAGTCATTGATGTCCCAAGAGTGCGAAGTCTACAGCTGTAATAAACATGATGCCCAGGGCGGAACCGTCGAAACATCGAAAATTAGCTCTTAAGACAATTTGAAGCATATTTTGTCTAATAAACTACTTGGATATTCCGAATGGCTGACCGGCAATAAGCACTTAAAAGTTGGTTTAAAAAATACTTTAATTCTAAAATTTGCATTGAAGAAACATAAACACTCCAAAAATATATAAATAGTTGAATATTGAATAAAATACAATATTTTTGTAAATAATTGCTGCTTTTATATTTCTGTGCTAATTTTTCTTTGTGAACAAGTATAACATATTTGTTAAATGAACACAGAAATTATATATTTTATTTAAAAAATTAACACAGAAATAAAAACAGTAGCATTGTGAAAATTGGGTTATTTAGGACTAGAATGCCGTTCATAACAATGTAAATTCTCATGTGTGACAGCGTACATTGAATATTAGTTGCCGATCCGAATGCTACCTGCAGAATTTGCCTACCAAATCTATTGGAAACTGATACTTATTTTCAAATGTCCCGTGTTCGATTCGATTACGATTCGCCCACAAATTTGAATATTCCACACCCGGACTTGGATGCCACTGTAGTGACCTCCATACCTTTCACCTGCTGAGAAAGCTCGGCGCAACATCATTGTAGTCGCGACCGATGGCAGATTTTCAATACAGGTTACATTGCTGGATAATAGTTGCACCAACACATAGGTCGACGCCGGATCTCCCCATCCAGCTGGGAAAGATCACCGCCACCTCGCGCAATAAAAACATTAACTAAACTTACTGGACTAGTGACTGGGGCGGATTTTGGTGACCTAAAACATCACCAAAACTGATCAATAAAATGTTCTTACGATGTTTTACAAACTAAATGCTCTAAAAGCAATGAAAAAGGACGTAAAGTACTTAATCAAAACCAGGTGCGATGAACAACTCAAGCTGTTGGATATGTGACGAGGATTCTTCCTTTCCTTCAAGTGAACTCAGCTTGCAAACGTTTGGTTTGGACTAGACCAGGAAATCTCCCTGTAGTTATTATGAAATCCGACGAACTGACAATGGTGCTGATAAGTGTCACAGTAATCTTAGAATACTTACACCCAACAGTTGATATTACAATTGCTAAGCAAACAAATCGAATAGGCTACTCAGAAAATTCTATGAAAAAACATTTGTTGCTCTCGTAAATATTATTTGAAGCAAGTACCATTAAAATGATATGAAAATCGATGAAATCTGCGAAAAATGCTTTAAAAATGACGAATAAAGCTAAAACATTTCTTATTAATCCAAAATCGAATAGAAATGAAAATAAAGGGCTATGAAAAATGGGTCATTTCCTTTTGACATAACATGTCATGAATGTCTACACGAAAAGACGTTGGTCTAAAATTAAAAGCAAAAATGGGACATTTCATTAAAATCCGCCTCCTACTAATGACTATAGCAGTTGACGCGCCCCGGAAACACCAAATAAATCAATGGGAAACCCATCCGGGTTTGATCCGGGCGAACTTTGGTTTTTAAGGCCTCTGTGGTAATCCCCGGGCGGCTGCTTCGGGGACATTAAAAGGAGAAGTTGTGCTTTCGCTCGGTACGCAGCCGCGCCCAGGCCGCACATCGGGAGTGGACGGGCCGGGTGGGCGGGCGGGCGGGGCGCGAGGAAAAAGCGGGCGGAGGTTCGGGCGATGCAGAGATAAATGCGCCCACTGCTCGAGGAGGGCGTGGCTGCCGGCCGGCCGAGGACCCGGAAGCGGAGGTTTTTAGGTGACGGAGACGTTCACGGTGCGGTGATAAGTTCTTGCGCTTCCGGAGAATCAAGCGTCACCGTTACCACCGTTACAGTCACCCCCGTTACAGTCACCCCCGTTACTGTCACCACCGTTACAGTCACCACCGTTAAAGTCACCACCGTTAAAGTCACCACCGTTACAGTCACCACCGTTAGTCACCACCGTTACAGTCACCACCGTTACAGTCACCACCGTTACAGTCACCACCGTTACAGTCACCACCGTTACAGTCACCACCGTTACAGTCACCACCGTTACAGTCACCACCGTTACAGTCACCACCGTTACAGTCACCACCGTTACAGTCACCACCGTTACAGTCACCACCGTTACAGTCACCACCGTTACAGTCACCACCGTTACAGTCACCACCGTTACAGTCGCCACCGTTATAGTCGCCACCGTTACTGTCGCCACCGTTACTGTCGCCACCGTTACTGTCGCCACCGTTACTGTCACCACCGTCACCGTCACCACCGTTACTGTCACCACCGTTACCGTCACCACCGTTACTGTCACCACCGTTACTGTCTCCAACGTTACTGTCTCCAACGTTACTGTCACCACCGTTACTGTCACCACCGTTACTGTCACCACCGTCACCGTCACCACCGTCACCGTCACCATCACCTGCTCTGAAGCTTTACTGAGGTTTACTGCTGTTAGCTATAAAGTATTCAGTATGATGCTGAAAACTCTGAGATCATTTGTATGTTTAAATCAACTGAGATTCTTGAAAGTAATATTTTTAGTTATTCGATTCTTTACAGATGACATGACATGTTCCCACCTTATTATTTGTATTATTAATATTGTTAATATTATTAATATTATTAATATCATTAACATTATTAATATTATTCTTATTATTAATATTATTATTATTACTATTATTATTAATATTATTATTACTATTATTATTAATATTATTACTATTATTAATATTATTATTACTATTATTATTATAGTTCTATCTATCTATATAGTGTTTTTTTTACAGCCTTGGCCGTTCCCGCATCCCAATTTCCATGCCTCTTTATCCCATAGATCGTTTTCCTCCATTTCTCTTTTTTCCATGGCTTCAGTTATTGCCATGTTCCATGTTCTTCTCGGTCTTCCCCTGTACCTTCTTCGATTTGGAATCCACTCCCCAAACTTTTTGTGGAAGTCTATCCGATTTCAACCTTCTCATATATCCATACCATTTTGATTATAATTATTCTTTTAATTATTATTACAAATATTATATTTTATTATCATTTTCAATTAAATAAAATTCCTGATATGTAATGATATTTCACATTCGATATTTTCCTGTTGACACATTATTATCATCCTTTGCCCTCCTTATTTGTCACGTATCCTCTATTTCTTTAAATTTTGTCTCATCCGCATTTTCTACTTACACTTAAGTTTCCCAAACATCGATGTTGGTATAAAAATGTTGAGATCTTAAACGTAGATTTTTTTGAAGCCAATGTTTTTTTAACTTCGATGTTTCGTTTGTGATGTTTGTACTTGGTCTATATTTTTTTTAATCGTAACAAAATTCTATAATATTTTTCAAGGTTTCATAAATTGAATATTCTTCAGACCCAAGTGACCAAGGGTGAAAAATAAATAAAATCGAGTTTTCCTCAATATAGAAGTCTTTATTATTCCTGTATTATCAGATAATGGAAGTTTTATCAATTGTCCTGACGATCTTTTGAATTTATTTTGTCATTTAAATCGCAATTAAAAGTTAATAAACTTTCAAATTAACCCTCCCCCACGCATGAACTTAAGTTGTTACTAATCTACTACGATGTTTTAAAAGCATCAGTGTTAAATAACACGGATGATTTTGGCTCGATGTTTTATTAACAGCCATGTTTTAATTTTGAGCATAGATGTATTGTTGGCGATGTCACATCCTTAAGGAACCAACTGTTGAGAAGGCAGCTGTTGAGAAGCCAGCTGTTCGTATTCTTCTTTCTACACTCTTGTTACACCCAAGTTCGAAGGTTCAAACCCGAAGTCGTAGATTTTTAAGGGCAAAAACATCCTTTCTTACGCCTTTCTTGAGGGGGGACGTAAAGCCGACTGTCTCATGTGGTAGACATACTGCAAGTAAAAGATACCGAAACATAAAAGAAACCTCTGAGCAAAAATCATGCCAGACGGTGAAAGGAGCGTAGTGGAATTTACATGGTCAGACGAAAGAGCAGGTCTGACGGCTGGGGCCTCGCCTCGGAAAATAAGGCATCATTGAATTGAATTTCCTGAGTTTGTGTTGTTCACGTCGTTGTCATTGTTGTCGGAGTTGTCAGTCATTGCTGTCAATGTCCTCATTGGATTCGTAGTCTCTGTAGTAGTTGTCGTCGTCGGTGTTGTTGCTGTTGTTATCGTAGTTTCCGTTATAGTGGTTGAGGGTCTTCTCTTTTCGACAACGTACATGTGCACTAAACGGATATAATTTCATTATTGGTTGACATTTGTTGATTTGAATTAACACAGACGAACATTTTTTAAGCCAGATTTTATAGGGTTCACCAATGTACCTACTACTATTGAACAGTACGTATGAAATTACTTTTGAAATGACAATTTAGTAAAAATGTTCTTTCGAAATCTTCACATGCTTCTAACAATAAGAGTTGAATATCTGTTTCGGGTTATATAATTGAGGTATTTCTCTTTTTTAGGTAAATTCAACATTCACCTTCGTGTATTAGAAGAAATAGTTGATCCCTGCCGTCAACAGGACATTTTCCGTCAGCAAGGTAAGATGACAACGCTGCCTTTATATTTAGCTTCAGGGGATGAATTCTGACGGAAAGGGACGGAACGGCGTTCCGTTACATCGGGAACAAAATATGAAAACCAACATACAAAAAGCAGAGGGCGATCTTTCGATTTTTCATTCGAGCAACTTTCGTAAACTCAAAATAAAATAATTTTACACTGAATTTTATTAGTTCTACGAATGTCATAAAATTATTATAAACAAAATATAACTATTTTTAATTGTCTATTAGAATTATTAGTGTTATTGATATTGTTATAAATGTAATTATAAATATTGATATTATTAATTTTATTATAAATATTATTATTGTTATAAATATTATCAATATTATCACTATTATTGTATTCACAAACGGCCTGTCCTGTTAGTGTTACTAATTGTTTTTAAAAATGATACGATATTATTAATTCTATTATACACGACTCACTATTAAATTAATAATTAATTTAAGGTGCGTTCCGGAAAGTAAAACTTTATAATTCATGCCTTGTCTAGCTTTAACAATTATATGATATAAAATAAAAACGAAAAATGTCAAGTGATCATACCTATCCCAGAAATTTACTTTTTTATTAAAGCTCTTTAAAAATACATTCCCATCTACTTTGTCATATAAATGAACACATATGTACTCCGGTAGTATTTTAAAAGGTTCCGAAGTACTCACTTCCAACAACTGCACACCCCAGTGTGTCACGTCGTTTCCATTTACTTGTCAGGAACACGGACAACAAAATTTCCAGAGCTCAAACAACAGCCGGGGGCATTTTCTATAAATCCAGACACCTAAAGTGGATTGGAGACGCTTTGAAAAAGAGTTTTTGACGCTGATGGGCCCACGACGTGTTGGTAGACCGGTTTGATGGCAGATCGGTTGGAGAGAGATTTTATCGGCGGGAGATGCTATCGTGTGGGACGCTTGAATTGAGCACCGTAATGACCAGGGATCCATTGGACGTTTTCATGCGTTAACGCTCTAGGGTGTCCGTGGAGGTGTTTACCAGCAATCAGATAGGCCACCAAGGAAGAACAGAAATCATTCGTTTATACTCGAAATGAATACGGTAGTGGCGTAAAGGCATGAGATTGTGCCTGCAAACTATTACACCATGAATACATATGAGTGAACGAAATTGTGGTATGCCTCTGCATGAGTGAAACGGCAAAGGTGGCTCAGGGAATTAAGTGATGTCATTGCACTGCCTCTGACTGGGAGTTCCTAGGGTTCGAGTCCCGACTGTGGTAAAATTTTCGACATTAGCTTTAATTACCTGATCAAATTTAGACGCTGTCTGGACAAGGGATTTTAGTGGCTGCTCTGATCGGTAGTTTTCCGTGGTTTCTCTAGTAAACACCGGTAGAATGGCGGAGCAGTACCCAAACGAACGGGCTACAGAGAGCGCGGTCTTTCCTTCCTCTTCCTTGTCATATACTCACCACTTACACCCCCCCCCCAATATGCATACACTAAAAACCATCGGGAGACCAGTCAGGACCTTAGAGCTTGTCCCGGCTAGGGCGGTGCCCCGCTGATGGGAATTACTTGCTAGGAGAAAACACTGCTAGCCATTGTGCGGAACGACGCTGAATTTCACTATTCAGCAAGGAAGAAAGATAACTTGCTCTCGAGAAAGAAACGTACACACTTACGGGAGCAATGACCTTAGCAGTCGACGCGAGAAACACCAAATCATAAATCGATCTAAAATACAGAGAGCTCGCCGAAAATGAGACTACCGCCTCTCCTTTTACCGTCCTTTGATACATTTTCCTCGCCCTTTCCTCACCACTTACTTGCATACCTATTCTACCATGCTTATCGGGTGAGTAGTCGGAAACTCATTTCTCCGTCTGCGGCGGTCCCCCGCTGGAAGGAGATATCTGGTTAGGAAAAAAACACCATCAAGCCGACGTGTAGGTCGGCGCTGGATCTTACCATTCAGATCATCGCTACCTCCCACGATAAAAAAACACTACACTTACGGGACTAACGACCTTAGCTATTGACGCGCCCAGAATCCTCAATCGATCAATTGATCGATGGTCTACCTTGCCCTTCACTGGTACATCAAACAAGTGAAGGTAACAGCTCCCAGCGACCTCTGATGACAACATTCCAAGCTACAGTTTCCTTTGTTAAAGATGACCCCCGTGTGTGTATGTGTGTGTATGTGTGTGTGTGTGTGTATGTCTGTTTTTTAATGTACATATATGTAGCTGTGCAGGTCCAGAACCTACACAGGAGACATCTCAACCTCGAACTCCTGAGAAAGTTAAGAGAACTTATAACAGCGGCGAATGCAAAATCATTGAGAAAATTGCGAAGGCATGCAAAATGGAGAAAAGGGAATAATATTTTTATGTATTGTTAAATGTTGCAACGCTAAGTAAAAAAATCAAACTTTTTAGTAGTTTACCTTATTTGTTTCTACTATTTCTTGTCATATTGCTCTCATTATTTTCAAAATGGTTCGTTTCCTTAATTAAGATTAATGAAGTGGTCATTGTTGTCATTGCCTGACCTACTGCCCAGTGGCGAATTTTCTGCTAAGAAGTATTTCTTTATTATATTTTATTATATTTTCTTTGATATTTTCCATAATTCACCATTTTATTACCGCAATTTTTACTTAATTGCAATTTGGAGAAATTTTTACGACTTTGCTTGTAATTTATTTTATTCCATTCGTTTATTATAACCGCACATTCTTACAAAATCATTATTATTGTTATATTATTATAATTATTATTATTATTATTATTATTATTGCAAGAACATTCCGGTCTTATGAATGTCGTAGTATCAACGCCAAAAGACTCTTAAATAATCGAAAGTTCTCTTTATCACTGCACAACTGCAGAAGACTAATTTTTTAAACTTTGGGAACTGATTTCTTACCATAATTACATTCGTATAGGTCTCTCTACTCATGGTGAGCTGGTGACTTTGGCACTCCAATATTTACGAGAAGGAAGAATTTTTTTCCTAATTTATCACTTGTAGTAAAAAAAATTGGAGATTGTTCAATGACGAGATAACCACAGATAGAAACTGAAAGCTGTAAACTACACATAACAAAATCTTGAAAATGAAATTGTGGAGTGGAATCAGATGAATTCAAGGACAAATTTTCCCAATTGTTTCGCCGAATATCATAAGAATTGAACTTTTTCTCCATCTCCCTTAGAACTAGACCTCATTATAATATATTTACGCTGGTATCCCGGCAACTAAAATGCTAACTGACAGTTTATGAACTCAGTCTCGACGAACTGAAGGCCAAAACATGACGAAAGAGAAACGTGAAAGGAATACAGATATCAAATATAGAGAAATATGAATAAAAGAAAAACGGAACAAGCAATATTAAGGAAGAGAACGTTGGACGTAAAGAAAAGAAGCAGAAGATGTATTTCCTCATTTGTTGCATCGAACAACCTAGAGGGAAGCTCCAGCACGTAACTTCTCTGGACTTCCACGAAACTAGACTCGATAGCCACGGGCGTCCAATCCCGCAACCCGACACCCACCCTCCCCTCTCCCCACACATCCCCTTCTCTTCTCGCGCTTTTCCCGGCGTCCCGCAGGGACCACCCCGTGGGCAGCAGCCATTCGCCCCCAGCGCCCGCGTCGGGCGCCCCTGGCGGCGACCGCGCGAACCTCGGCTCGCCTCGGGGGCTTCCCCGTGGGAGTGCCGTGGCGGCGGCGGCGGCGGCGGAAAGGGGGAAGGGAGGGGGAGGGAGAGAGAGAGCGTGGGAGGTCGCGCGGGGCCGGAAAATGAAATAAAACGAAATTCCGGCGCCGCGAGATTGGAAATATACATACGCGAGGGAGGGAAAAAATGGTATTGGCGCGACCGGTTGGTGGTGTGAGGGGTGATGGGTGACCGGGCGAAGGCGGGGAGAATTACCCCGGCGGGACGGTTGGAGCCGGGGCCGATGCGCGGGGGGGGGGAGTGATGCACGGCACCGGTGTCTTTTGCGGGTGAGGAGGAAATACAGTTCCTGTCAAAAGTGTGTGGCTGGGGGGGCTTCCGCGGCGATTTTGTTAAAAAAAATGAGAACTATTTGCGTAGTCAGTTTAAAATGTCCGGTATTGCTGCCTTGTGCCACTACGGGTAGCTCGCTGGGTACTGTGATCGCTTCCCATGACGCGAATCTGGGTTCGATTCCCGGTCGAGGCAGATTATAGCGTGAGCTTTCCTTACAATGTCCCAGTTATTGTTGCTGTGCGACGATGAGAAAGCTCACTTCTCAGGTCGAGAATACTAGATTACGATATAAGGCTGTGTATATATTAACCATACGGACCCCTTATCTCGTGGCTGCAAGGGCGGAACGCCGCTTGTAGACATCAGCCCCTTTAGAGCCTGTTTTGCCACTACAGTCAGAAAGACACGTAGACTGCTGTCTTGTGATGAGGAACACTACAATTTCGTCTGTTGCGGCAAATACATGAACTATAATCGAACTTTAATTCCTCAAATATGCTGGGTAAATAAGCAAAGTAGAACAATCGAATATTTAAACTTGGAATTAAAATAACGGTACCTCGTTTACACTGATATGAAAGAGTGTCGTTAGAATTATAAATATCTATAAATTAGAGCTATTGCTGGTTTGAAATATATAGATTAGATTCTACATATATGTTATGCTTTGTTTGTGCAAATATGAAACTGATTTACAGTATATGATATTGGGATTTTTTGATCATTTACTTAGGGCAGGTGAGAGAGAGAGAGAGAGAGAGAGAGAGAGAGAGAGAGAGAGAGAGAGAGAGTACGTAAGTTCAATTTTGATTATGGATTTTGTTTCCTGACAGTCTTCAATACTTATTTACCCTGTAAAGGACAATTTAACCCAACTTGAACGAAACCTACCTTTAAGCAGTTACTGTATGCCCATTTTATTAAAAAACAGCTGGGGATTGCGAGTTTCTTTCGCGTTTCTTGTCATAAGATGTGCAATATGTGTTTTTTTCATAACAGTAGTAGTAATATTTTAACAATAATAGTATATATATAATATAATATCATGACAATATTATATATTGTTATGGTGGTACCTGCTGAGATGACTCATCAACTGATGTCATTTCAATATCTCTGCGCGGAAAGTCCTGGGGTTCGAGTTTGTCGGTGGCGGAGTTTCGACACTAGTGTTGTCGAATTCGCCTGCTGTCTGAAGGACAATGCTAGTGACCGGCTGCTCTGGTCCATAGTATTTCGTAGTTTCTCCGATCAATACGATGTAAATGCAGGAGCATTACCCTAACAAACGGGTCACAGACAGCGCGCGATCTTTCCTTCCTCTTCCTTGAACTATCCTCACCCCTTACACTAGTATGCACCACACTCCACACATGGCGGGAGACCGGTGGGAGCTTAGAGCTCTTCCCGGCTGTGATGGTTAAGATCAACATCAGGCGAATGCCGGAGCAGTACCCTAACAAACGGACAGCGCGCGATCTTTCCTTCCTCTTCCTTGTCCTATCCTCACCCCTTACACTAGCATGCACCACACTCCACACATGGCGGGAGACCGGTGGGGAGCTTAGAGCTCTTCCCGGCTGTGATGGTTAAGATCAACACCAGGCGAATGCCGGAGCAGAACCCTAACAAACGGGTCACGGACCGCGCGCGATCTTTCCTTTCTCTTCCTTGCCCTACCCTCAGCCCTTACACTAGCATGCACCACACTCCACACATGGCGGGAGACCGGTGGGGAGCTTAGAGCTCTTCCCGGCTGTGATGGTTAAGATCAACACCAGGCGAATACCGGAGCAGTACCCTAACAAACGGACAGCGCGCGATCTTTCCTTCCTCTTCCTTGTCCTATCCTCACCCCTTACACTAGCATGCACCACACTCCACACATGGCGGGAGACCGGTGTGGAGCTTAGAGCTTTTCCCGGCTGTGATGGTTAAGATAAACGCCAGGCGAATGCCGGAGCAGTACTCTAACAAACCGGCAACGGACCGCGCGCGATGTTTCCTTCCTCTTCCTTGTCCTACCCTCACCCCTTACACTAGCATGCACCACACTCCACACATGGGGGGAGACCGGTGGGGAGCTTAGAGCTCTTCCCGGCTGTGATGGTTAAGATCAACACCAGGCGAATGCCGGAGCAGTACCCTAACAAACGGACAGCGCGCGATCTTTCCTTCCTCTTCCTTGTCCTATCCTCCCCCCTTACACTAGCATGCACCACACTCCACACATGGCGGGAGGCCGGTGGGGAGCTTAGAGCTCTTCCCGGCTGTGATGGTTAAGATCAACACCAGGCGAATGCCGGAGCAGTACCCTAACAAACGGACAGCGCGCGATCTTTCCTTCCTCTTCCTTGTCCTATCCTCACCCCTTACACTAGCATGCACCACACTCCACACATGGCGGGAGACCGGTGGGGAGCTTAGAGCTCTTCCCGACTATGATGGTTAAGATCAACACCAGGCGAATGCCGGAGCAGTACCCTAACAAACGGACAGCGCGCGATCTTTCCTTCCTCTTCCTTGTCATATCCTCACCCCTTACTCACCCTTTTACTTACATGCGAAAACTGGTCTCCCGACATGTGTAGCGTGCAGTGCGTGTGTGTGTGTGTAGGTATAGTTGTGTGTGTGTGTGTTTGTAAGTATGGGGTGAGAATATGACAAGAAAGAGGACAGAGTGATCACGTGCGGTCCGTGATCCGTTTGCTAGGGTACTGCCCCGGCATTCACCTAGTGTTAATCGGTGAAACAACGGAAGACTACCAATCAGAGCTATCAACAAGCAAGTCGAAAATATTGCCATCGTCAGGGCTCAACCCGACGGTCCTCAGCCGACCCAAAGACCTCCTGGTCAGAAGCACTGCTGTGACATCAGATGTTTCCGGAGACACTTTTGCCAGCGATTTGCCTAAATGTACTCGTAGGTACAGTTACCTAATTACAAAAGATTATAGAATTTTATTGGTAATTAATTATATATCGCGAACGTATATTTTTTCTGATAAATTCATCTTATTCACATGCAATCTTAATTTCTATCAATACAATAAAATGGAAAATAATCCAATATTAGGGGGCAAGTGTAAAACGGGGGTAAAGACAACAGTTTTTCCTCTCTTCAGTAAATTCAATTGAACATCAGGAGGGTGTTCACAAATGGGATCACAAATGGGATCTGTGATTTCTTTTTGTACAGTTCTAGTAATTTAAACATTTATAACTTACACTATATAATATAAACAACACAAAAATCTGAAATTGGGAAGGGGATAGTATGATCGTAAATAAATTCGTTACGCACAATATACAATAGAAGAAGAATGAAAATCCAAAGGAATCTCCTCCCACACTGAGTGGTGGTGTATATCTCAGGAATGTGATAGAAGTTAAAAGTTGCCCTGTGAATTCTTGTGGAATGTACGGAGTCAACTTAAAATTTAAAACAATACTACTGCAAAAATTCTTTCCTTTACATCACAAAATAATCTGACGAATGATTCTCTGACAAATGGCCACAGACTTCTTATAAACACTGTACCCAACAGAAGAAGGGGGAAAAAGCACTAGATTTCACCCTCCCCTCTAGGGCATGTAGTATATGATCGCTGTAGAACGCGATTGAAACTTAGGTCGATTTGAAAAAGTTGATCCTCTGAATTCTTGTGCGGGGCCGGGGAGTAAAAGATTACAGCTGGCGCGAGCTGACAGTAATGGCCGGCCTGGTATGAATAATAATGAAGAAGCAGTGATGACTTTTTGATATTTATTGCCCGACGCGAAGCTAGCGTACGGTTTGCTTTGCATGCTCAAGACGACGAGCGAACCGTTATTTTGGAGGTCTTGTCGCGTGGAATTTTTTCGACGGTGATTCAAATCACGGCGAACTTCCCCATAAAGTAAACAAATGACGTTTGTGTAATTAGTGGGTTTTGAAGCAGCAACGAATTTTAAGGGAAAGAGTGAATTCGGAAAGGTTTTTCGTACGAATCTCAGAATGTAATAAGTGATATTTGAATTGTGGATCTTACCTGTAAAATAATGATATGTTAGCCGGTCCAGATGGCCGAGATCGCTAAGGCAGTAGTGCCGTAGCGATCTCATCATGCCGAAGGATCGCGGGTTCGAGTCCCGCCTCGGGCATGAATGTATTGTGTTCATCCTTTCACACCCCTATCATGCTCATACCGTGTCATCCTCATATTTGTCATACCGTTACACGCAATAGTGGTCTCTAATGACCTAGAAGTTGATGCGACCGTAAATAACAACAAAAAAAGAAAACAACAAAAAACTATGACATATTAGAAACGAAATAATTTTGTTAATAACCAACACACTTTCATTAGACCATTTCACAAATTTATTTAATTGACTTACTGACGAATAAACAAAATGTTTTCGTCTGTTTTAGTATACCGGGACACAATGTTCCCGGAAATCAACTACTGTTTACGTGCTCAGCGAACTGGTAGACTTAACCGTTAAGTAGAAATCCCAACGTGCAATGACAGCAGTACGTGAATCGTTCGATGAAAGAAGAGCTACGCATGGCGTTAGCTAAAACAGCTTGGCCAAAACTGACCAAATTTTCAGTAATTTTGAGTGTTAGACGGCGGATAATTTTTTCCATCTACTATACTAAATAGTGAAAACACCGCACTTCTACTAAATAGAAACACAAGAGCATGAAGTAATACGTACTCATAGCTTGTACGTGCTATGCTATCCTAGTCCCAGGGAGCTTTGTTTCTGCAAGAACTGAATACGAACCCAATTGATATCCTTTGTATGTGTATGTGTATGTGTGTATGTGTATGTGTGTATGTGTATGTGTGTATGTGTATGTGTGTATGTGTATGTGTGTATGTGTATGTGTGTATGTGTATGTGTGTATGTGTATGTGTGTATGTGTGAATGTGTGTATGTGTATGTGTGTGTGTGTCTGTAGTAAAGGGACGGGCGAAGAGGAAGAGGGGGAGGCGGAAACGTTAGGTGCGAAATAGGTCACGACAGAACGCACGCACGAAAACCGATAATTGGCGGCCGGCAATTAGTGCTCGGTTTTCATTTCGTAATTTACGAGCAGTTGTGCGCTAGCAGCGCGGGGCGGGACCAAGGCCTGCGGAGACCTTTGTGTGCGCTGTGCATAGGGCGCGCCAGGACGAATACCACCTTGGGAATCGATGACTCGTGCGGTGGGGACACGAAGTGATTGCAATCGCAACGCAACGCGAACCATCAGGATAACAAAATAATAATAATAATAATACTAATAATAACAATAATAATAAAAATAGTAATAGTAATATTAATACTACTATTAATAGTAATAATAGTAATAATAACAGTAATATTAATTATTAGTAATAATAATAGTAATATAATAGTAATAATAACAATAATATCATTAATTGTTATTATTGTCATTATTGTCATTATTGTCATTGTCATTGTCATTATTGTCATTGTCATTATTGTCAATATTGTCAATATTGTCATTATTGTCATTATTGTTATTATTGTCATTATTATTATTGTTAATGATATTGTTATTAATATTATTATTAAGAGGATTTTGATGAAACGTCTTTTTTCTTTTCACTTTAGAACAATGCCATGTAGTATAGAAATTCATTTTATGATATGATGAAACGAAATGATCAATTTGTATTTTTTTGTAGATTTCGACTAATAAGTCATTTTTTAAACTTTTTACGTCATTTTTACTGCAGTTTGTGCTCATTTCATCGATTTATTTTCATTTAAAATTTCAAAAAATTTTAAATTTTTTTGAAAATTCAAAATGAAAATCAAAAATTCAAAAAATACTTACTAGGTGCAATAAATGTCCAACACAGAATTCCTGAGTAGCCCCTTCGATTTCTTTGCTCATATATTGTAATGTCAGTCGGTGGGAGTACTATGTAGTCTAAGGTTTTTGTGACGTTTAACTGCACTATTGTCAGTTCAATCGGTTTTGTGATAAATAAAGGCGGAGACTTTCACCGGTCTTGGTGAGTGTTTGCACCACTTGGAGCAGCACCTGATGAAGAGGAAAGGGGATGTGAGAAAGTCTAGAAGATTCATAACGACAATTCTTCTTCCATATTCCCAAGGCGTTTATTAATTTCTAACTTTATCTCTCTTCGATGGCGCAGTCAGAAGTTTGGATCTCGAAAGATTTATGATACTCTTTTGTTCTTCTTATTTGCTCTCATTTATCAGAAGTCATTGCATTTGAGTAAATTTTGCTGTAGATACTATTACTGCATCAGGATAACAAGAAAATGCGGGAGTAGTCTGCCTTGTATAATGGAAAACGTAGATAGATTTATCTTGAAAATTGTCTTCAAGGATTCTATACACAAATATTTTTGTGAATTTTTAATGTATACGAGTATCTCTTACGTAATTTAATCCTTTAAACAGTAAACTGGGATATTTTTTCTTTTCCAGACAAAAAGAGAATATTCGATACTTATTTTCAGAAACCTCTGTAAAAGACATTCCAGTACTGATACATTAGTAAGTAATAAGCGTGTTTACTGGCAGTCGTGCCCCAGGCCATCAATTGATCATATCTACATTCTGCGAAGTAGTATGACAAAGAGTAAAAATACATTCATTTAACCCAATAGATATATTGCGATGGCGGCGGCGATGGTGTGACGGTTAGCGTACCGGACTGTTATACCCAAGCTCGCGGGTTGAAACCCGATCGAAGCCGTGGATTTTTAGGGCGACAAAATCCTTCGTACGCCTTCCTTCGGAGGGGAAGTAAAGCCGGCTGTCCCATGTTCGTAGAGTTACTTGCATGTATAAGATCCTCAAGCCTAAATGACGCCTCTGAGCTAAATTCAAATCGCCTGTTTCTCGCCCAAAAACTACCTCCTTTCTCTGCTAGTTGATGAAAGGAGCGTAGCGAAATTTGCGTGGTCAGACGGAAGAGCGGGCCTGATGGCCCGAGTCTCGCCACGTAAAATAAGGCAAATTCAATTCAATTCAATATATTAAAATTATTTTTTTAAGTGTCTCTGACCGGGAGGTTTCAGGGTTCGAGTCCCAACGGCCGCAGGATTTTCGGCACTTTCGATAACAAGGGCTTACAAAATGTGAATTCAGATTACACAACGTTTTAGAGGAAGTTCTGTTATGCTTGGGGAAGCCAGGTACCATTTTTCGGTGTCAGAGATCCACACCCATTGCAATTTTCCTCAGCAACCTTAAGAATTTTATCTCGATCTGCGAAAGTAATATGCCAGAAAATAAAAATACATTCATTTAACCCAATAGTTATATTAAAATTATTTTTTATGACTTATTGATGACTGTGATTAAGAAATATACGTCACTCACTTCGAGCTGATAGAACAGGATGTTCAGATAGAACTGTTCAGGATAGAACAGAACATTCTGTTCAGGATAGAACAGAACAAGATCTGCCCATATCATCGCCGTAAGATTCTGAGTAGCACGGCTAAATATCGAATAGCGCCTAAAACAAATCATGTTGCTGTTTGCTATTGCCTTCGTCTTTACGAAGTATTCTTTCCTAGGGAAAAAAAGTGAAGGTTTTTTTAAGAAAGACAAATATGCGATTTTGATAGCCTGTTTTCTTCTGAATTCAAATACGATATCCGTTTTTGCTTTTGCATTGTGAACGTCACAATATTCAAACATTCTGACTGACCTAGAAAGTAAGAAATGACTACTTCCTGCTGTATTTTTGCCTGTGAAGCATCCCTCTTAATGGTCCAAGAAGAATCGGCAGCATAGTAAAGACTCCATTTGCCTTGACATATCTTTTCCTTAGTTAAACTCTCCAGATGACAGCTTTCGTATCACTCACAGTGCCAAAATTTGCTGTCTAGAAATATATGTTCATGAGCAGAAACTGTATTTTTAAGGAAATATTACAACCCACGTTTTTAAAAGATGCTATAAGAGAGTTGACAATATCTTGGAAATTTTTCGCCTTTCGATTTTCCAAAATGCTTGCCAAGCTGCTTCGTATACAATAATTCCTCAATTGATTCATCATGCATAAATGATCATATTTATGGACCAACAGATATTTCTTCTTTAATTATTGCATCCCTAATTTTAGAAAATGTCTGTTTTAAGAACATAAAACCAGAAGTATTTTCCGTAGCTTGACGTAACGCCAGCACACTTTTTAATTCGGATCGTAGCTCAACGTAAACCCTCAAATAATTTATTGCTAATTAATTGCCAAAATTTCGAATTAATTGCCATGTATTTGTGTTGTTGCTTAACAAACAACATGGCGGCCAGCGTCTGGCTTCGCTTTCCAACCGAAGTGCCCGTGCTACGGTCACATGGTTCGTGACGCAAACCGACGCTGCGCAGAACGAGCGAAAATCGGTGCGCCGGAGTTGCTCACCCATCTCTTTTCACCACGGAGAAGCGCTGCTGCGTCCCCCCGTTTTCGAGACATCCTGTATTTCCGCGCGTACATAAGTTATCTTCTCATTTCCGCGGAGACATTTGTCAACGCCTCCGCGCGAAAAGTGGCTTCTTCGCCGCGAGCAGCGCTGGTAGTCGCGTGGGGGGGGGGGGGGGGAGGAGGGAGAGGCGGGGAGGAGAAAAAGTCCTTCGGGGATTTGGGGCACGATGACGTCGCGCTCGTAGAACGCTGTCTCCAAGAGATGCGGTGACGCTTGCGCAGGTGGCCGTGGAAGACGACGACGACGACGATGACGAGTCGACGGGGTAGCGTTCAGCAGTTGTCACCCGCGGTGTTGTGGTTAGAGACAGTAAATTCATAATTGAGTATTATTTAATTGGCTGTCCGAGTGACGGTGAGTCCGTGGCGAAGGTGCCGACGTTTCGGTCGTCATACTGCGACTTTCCTCAGGGCGTAATTCCAAGGACGCAAAATGGCGACCGAATCGTCTGCACCTTCGCCACGGACGCGGCGTCACCTGGACAGCCAATTAAATAACGACTTTGGCCGCGGAAGCCTACGCTGTCACATAATTGAATAGTTGATAAATTAAGGGGAACCGAAATGGCCTTTCTCGTCAACGGAATTTTCACACAAAGAACATGTTCTCATAAACTATTTAATTTACGGACTGGAAATTTTATGTGAGTATAGGTTCATTATTTGTAAGTATTTTAACAAAGCCGATTAAAAAATGTTACTAGTTTTTAAAATATAAATTATAGTCCATTGTAATAGGTTTTCTTCTTATTATATTTTCGTGTAAAAAATATTATAATAATATTTAGTTATAAGCGTTATAATTGTAATTATAATTAAATATATTATTAAATTAAACAATTATTATAATTATAGTTTCGTCTTATAAAGTGACATTTATAACAATATTATCTAAGCATTTGACTTATAATAAATTCGCCCAATTAAAGTATATTACTGTACTGGTGTGCTACTTGCTCTGCTAAAATTTGAGCATTCTTCTATTAGTACTTTTTGAGTGAATGTGCCCTAAATATGAAAACTTGAAACTAATGCTAAGTGGCTCTTAAAGGTTTCAGTGCATTCTTGGTTCATATGACGAGCAAACACACACACATTGATATTTAGACTTCAATTGTTACCAGAAACAGGGTGTCCAACACTAGAAAGAAAACTATTAAGTATTTTTCACAACAAAAGCGTAAAAGCAACATTCACGCAATACCGAGGATGTTTCAAAACGGCCACATCCACTTTCATGCTACATAAATTTCAAAATTAAAAAAAAAGTCTTAGAGATAACATATGAAGATGAAACTTGGCTTATTCAACACGGAAAGCTATAAAGTAATTAATGATTCGAAAAAGTAAAAAAATAATATATTTTCGTCATTTTTGCCATTAATGACGTCATTTCGTCATTAATGATCATGTGTACATTTAATATAAAATAATTATGTGACAGTCAATCCGGATAGCCGAGATCGCTAAGGCGTCGGCTAAGGTGTCGTGGAGATCTCGGATCGAAGGATCACGGATTCGAATCCCACCTCGTCCATGATTGTATTTGTGATCGTCGCTTCATCCTTCATCATCATCCTATCATATCATTAAATAAAGATTAATAATTCCCTGCGTGAGTAGGAGGCCCTTGCCCTTAGTGAGATGTGCAATTTTCTAAAAAAATGTAAGAATTTCCATCTGAATATTTGCAATGCGAAAATTGGCATTCATCATATTCTACTTTGTTGATTTGCTGCTGGTTATATTTAGAATAACATTTTAACATTAGCAGTTTTAAAATCAGTTTTGAAAATTAAAATAATTTAATACCTGAATCCCAACTTCAAAAACGTTTCTGACAACACGCGTTACGGGTTATAGTCCATGTGTCGCTATAGGAAAACTTCAGTGTGCATTCTTTCATGAGTTTGGGAATAATTCGAAAAATGTGGGAAAACCCATTGAAATTCATTTCACGTTTCTTAAAGCCTATACATTTCCCTATGTTTGATTTCATTCCAATATCGTCATTACGCTTTGAATACTCGCCGGCCATTGTTATTGGAAGTGTGCCGTGCCTATACGTCAATACATTTGTTTACATCTTTCCGTATCTAGGATGGTGATAGCAGTGGAGATCGTAGCGAACATGGTAGGTGAATATGGTAATACTTTTCTAGTATTCTCCCCTTTTGAGATAGGTGTTAACTCTCCTTTGAGCTTTAATTGTCATTCAAACTGATTAAAAATCGCGTCTGTACATCAATTTTGTGTCTCTGCCTCTCGGACTATTTAGAGTACTCTCCGCAAATATAAGATTCCCAAAAGTATCTCATTTTATATTTTATGATCTAGACAAGGATTTACTATATATAATAACATGTATCTAAATATGTACATATATCTGAACCTAAAATGTTCGAAATATGATGTAAAATATAAACTAGTAGTGCTAGTTTGCGCGTGTACGGACTTTCCCGTACAAGTTTCTATTTCCTTTGGTCTCGGCTAGCTGTACGAACTTGCCCTATATTAATGGGGGCCCTATATCAATTATAATTGCCCTATATCTCTATCGCCGCCAAAAGAGTATTTAAAAAAATCTGTTTTCTAATAGTAGAACGGAAATATTATTTTAAGACTATTAAAGAACAGTAAAAGTCTCGTCTAAATGTCAATTTTCTTCGAAAAAATCGGAGGCACTTTTAAGAAAATGGTGTTTAAGCACTACTGTAAATTCGAAATTTGACGCCCTTTTTCACAGAAAGTTTTTTAGTTTGCGAAAAACTTCATACGAAAAATTCTGGACTATCCGGGAGACGCTGCGTCGTTGGCTGAGAGACCGACGTTTCGCCTGACATGTCCTTCACTGCCCTGAGGAAGCCTGCGACATGTCAGGCGAAAGATCAGCCTCTCAGCCAACGACGCGGCATCTCCCGGATAGCGCAGAATTTGTGGATTCGAGCCGCGGAAGCTTACGAGTGAACTTCATACGAAGTCATTTCAATTACTTTAACTGAAAAATACAATAGTGTTTACAAATTGCTGGAAATTCTCATAATTAAATGTGCACAAAGTGTGGAGGTTAAGCAGATCGAAGCCCCAACATTTCATGTGGTGGTGTGGGTTCACACCGAACTGTAATGGCACCGACCCGCTGGGGGATTTGAATGAAAAGCAATGCCATTAAACTACGTTCAAGAAGAATTACTCTATGTTGAATGCTCAATGAAGACTTGGAACATTTTAACAACAGAAGCAACAGAATTTAAAAAAATACTATTGGGATTCCGTTTCGGGTTTGTATCATTGCGTTATAGGATGCCTTCGGGCGATTTTAACGAATTCTGCACCGGTAGCCGAACTGCTTAAACACGGTCTGTTAACGCCCAAAGGTTAAGCACGTGAAGCCCATCAGGATTCGTGGAGGCCGACACCAAATCCTAACGTCGCCGCCCCCTAGAAGCGTAGACGATATGGATGATAAACAATGACGTTATTGCAAAAACGACCAGCATGTTCAAGGTGAATTACTCGTTGTTAGATGTCAAATAAAGACTGGAACGACTTCGGGGTGCATTACAGGATTGTATTACGTCCGTGAATACCGCAACAGTGTCAGCATAGAGAGCAACTTTGGGGTCATCTCTGCCCCCGACGCCGTAGCGCCGAGCGTCATACAACGCCCTTGGGAGATCTTAAAGCAGTCGACTGTTAAGCAGCCGCGGATGTTCAGCAGATCAATACCAGGTGGTTGGGGGCGGGATGATAACGAATCCTAATGGCGCTGAACTTCTAGACGCCTAGACATTAGGGATAATAGGCGATTGAATTGAATTTAAATTAGTGCGTTATTTTACGTGGCGAGACCCGGGCCATCAGGCCCGCTCTTCCGTCAGCCCACGCAAATTTCGCTACGCTCCTTTCACCAACTAGCGGCGAAAGAAGGTATTTCTTGGGCGACAAACGGGCGATTTTTGAATTCAGCTCAGAGACTACGTCATTTAGGCTTGAGGATGTTTTACATGCACGTAAATCTACTAACATGAGACAGCCGGCTTTACTTCCCCTCCGAAGGAAGAGGCGTACGAAGGATTTTTTCGCCCTTAAAAAATCGGGTTTGATACACGCCAACTTGAGTATAACAGTCCGATACGCTAATCATTACACCATCGCGCGCAATGACGTTAAGACAGGAACGAGGTGGAGGTTCAAGGAGAGTTTCTCATTGTTAGATGGCGAATAAGGACTGGAACACCTCGGGGTGCATTACAGGATTGTATTACGTCCGTGAATACCGCAACGGCGTCAACATGGCGCGAAAATTTCATATCTTCTCTTCGCTTTAGCGTCGGGCGTCACAGGACGCTCTCGAGGGACCACGCCTTTTTAAGGCAGCGACGGCGTCGCGACGCTCGCTGGAGGTCGCCCCGGCGGGGAAGGGGTAGGGGAGAGGAGACGGGTTGAGAGGGGGAAGGTAGGGATAGAGAGTTGAGAGGAGAATGAGATCAGGGGGATGGAAGGGGGGAGAGGAGGGATCGGAGGGAGGGGAGGGGGAGAGGAAGGAGGGGAAAGGGAGGTAGGGAGAGAGGGGAGGGAGGGGAGGGAGGGGAAGGGGAGGTAGGGAGAGAGGGGAGGGAGGAGAATGAGATGGGTGGGGAAGGGAAGGGGAGAGGAGGGAAGGGAAGAGAGAGAGAGCAGGGAGAGGAGATGAGGGCGGCGAGGGGAAGGGAGGAGAGGGGGAGAGGAGGGATGATAGGGGGAGAGGAGGATGGGGAGGGTGGGAGATGAGGGAGGGTTGGGGAAGGTGGGAGACAAGAGTGGCATGGGGAGGGGGAGCGTGAGAAGCGTCGTCGTCAGGTGGCGCGCGCCGCGGGCGCTCCCAGGGGTGCCACCCGTTCGCGACCTCAACGCCACCACCGCCGCCGCCGCCGCCCTCGAGACGACGCGGAAGAAACAGGCGGAGAGCACGCGAGGCAAAGTGCATTTCGGCATTCACTGAGAGAGTACACGCGGCGGCGTGCAAAGCGCGGGAGAAGACGGCAGCCTTTTGTCGATTGGCTCTCTTTGGAGTTTGCCGGCGCGTCGATGGCTATGGTCATCATTCCCTTAAGCGTGGGGAATGTGCTTATTATTCCTGGATGTGATAGGGTTCCTTCCCGGCAGGTTGGTGAGATCCGGCGCCGACCTACATGGGAGAAGATGGCATTCTGTCTATTGATGTTTCCGTGCATGACGTCTGCTTCGATCATTATTCCCTTTATTGTAACAATTGAATTTATTACTGCGGGGTTCTTCCTCCGCTAGATGATGACAACCGGCGGGGACCTTTATGTCTTCTTGCAATGTTTTCCCCTATCAGGTATCTTCGGTCATCGGTGTTCCGCTCTAGTTGGGAGAAGCTCTAAGCCTAAGCCCCTGACTGGTCTCGCGACACGTGTGTGGCAGTACAGTGCATGTAACTATAAGTATGTGTAAGTAAGGGGGTAAAGATTACACAAGAAACAGGAAGGAAACATCGCGCGCGGCCCGTGGCCCGTTTGTTAGGGTACTGCTCCGGCATTGGCCTGGTGTGGATCGGAGAAACCACGGAAAACATACCGATCTGAGCAGCCGGCCGCTACACTTCTCTTCCGGGCAGCGGTTGCATTCGAAGTGACGACATTCAGTGTAGAAAATCTGCCACCTTCGGTACTCGATCTCAAAGACATCCCAGTCAGAGATGCTGCAAAGTAGGGATGCAATATCGATAACAAAACATCGATAGTCAAAATTAAAAATCGATGTTAAAAATTTATCAACTAAAAACATTCGATGTGTTTTAGACTGGTTTAGTAACTTATCTAGATTGAGACGGCCTTGCCTATAACTTTAAATTCCTGTGCATTATAATTTAATTTGACAATGTTCGTGTTTGTGAATTTGCCGAATAAGGGAACGAAAAGAAGGAGCAGACCGGCGTATTTGTTGACATTAAATGTGCTAAATGAATATGAACAAACAGCATTCCTTTGAACTAACGGTATTTCAGTTAGTATTTCGTATGTTAACTTTTACAGTGTTGGGATCGTGGAAATTATTCATACAGAAACAAAACATCTGAAAAGGAAAAACATCGATCACTAAACAGTGATGTTAAAAAAATTGGCGTTGATGTTTAAAACATCAATGCTTCTACAAAAACATGGATGGAAAACATCGACAATTATGTCGCAGTGATGCTGGCTCTGAGATAAATTCAGCCTGTCGTAACATCGATGAGAACACATGACTATGTGCTTTCGGCTTTCGTAGATGAGTAGGTTACATACAAAGAGCAGTTAAAGATGACACTTTTACGGATGATCAAATAACGTTACGGAGAGTTCTCATGAACTTTATTTATTTTGAAGTTGTTTTGACGCATTAGTTTTCACACTAGTTACCTTTTGGTAGACACATATAGCTGGCCATTCATTACCTCTCAGCATAGTTCACGGCCCATTAACCTCACCCAATTTGTTTAGAACTTCACATCATTCTTTCGGAAATAATGAGATGTAGAGGATACGGAAGAAAAAGAAACATTAATTATCTCATCCTACTATGTGATCCAATGTCCGCAATTTTGCCGGACCATGCGTTCAAATGTTATTTGAGCGTTTCTGAAAACGCGAAATTTTGATCGCGTTTTCTCAGAGACGTTTTAAGTTTTCGAAAAAAAAATTCATCCGAATTCATTTGAAACATTTTTACATACAAATGAAATAATGTATAAAAATTCCTTTATGTAAAACTATTAACAGTGTGAAAAATATTTTAAAAAACACATTTGTCTGATATGTTGAAAAATTAAAAAAATACATTAAAATGACTTTTTTGTCTCGTTATTGGAAAAATTTAGCCATATCTGTACCAAAAATTAAAAGAAAAATTAGTGCAGTTTGCGAGCAAATGTTAATTTAGAATTGGTCAAGTTGCAAATTAAAATTTCGCGAATACTACTTATATTTTTCAAAAATGTGGATCAAATTTACTGTAGAATTATTGTGAACAAATTTCAATTCAAGAAAATATCTATATCTTTGATACAGTAGTTGTACGAGGGACTTAATTCAGAGTGTACAGTGAAAGTCGATGCTGGGTCATCCTTCACTCTATTCATACAAGACATTTAAAGAAATATTTGGAATAATTCTTTTAAAAAAATTGAACGGTGCGGGGCCTTTAAATGAGACACCGTGAAATATTTTAGGAATATAGTACGAATAATATTGTGTTGTTCACAGACCAAAAAGCGTTTTAACAAAACACTTTTTCTGAACCCACAAAATATAGTATATTTTCATTGAAATTTCGAAATAGATCGCAATACATCAGCATTACATACCTTTTTTTAATATAATATAATAATTTATTATGTTACTCCGTACATACGTATGTATTCGAGCGTGTAAAAATTTACGGAACAAATAACAAATGAACGCGAATGCCAGGAAGCTAAACGACGTAGACAGGGAATAAACAACAAAACCAGAATATACCGTCTGTCAGGAGTGAACCAACCGTTACGGCCGGCACAGCTGCAAGAGGCTGCTAGCTGACGGGTAAGCCTCCCACGATCACGTGGTCGGGGCTGTAGGCGTCACACACATCTCGCAGGATAGGGGTTGTCCGCCCTCTCTCCGCCGGCCCCGCCCACCAATTAGAGGCAGTAAATGCCGCGCCGACATAGCGACACGCGGACTCGGGCCAACGTATCATTAACTCGGGGTTTGGGAGCTTCCTCGCTCGCTCGCAAGGCACGGGGATCTGTCGGCGAGGGGTCGTGGGCGTGTACGTGGCGTATGCGCTAGTACGTCCGCCTTCCGTCGTTGGCGCTAGGTACCATTCCGAGCACATCCATGTAGTGGTTGACAATGACGGCAGAATTACTCCAGGTCATCCTGTTTCTTCATGTTTTTTTTACTTCTCACCTTTACTTCGTTAGAAGAGTAAATATTGTAATCGTGTGCCTGAAAATGGGTCCTTTTGTGAGAAAATCTCTTTATTTCCAGGCTCTGGTAAACAAACAAATCGATAAATGTTGTTCCTATATTTAGTAAAACACTTTGTCTAACATGTAGAGTAGTCAGAATCAATGTTTGTAGGTCCTTGATACCAAAAAATCGATTGATGGCAGAACGTGTTTGTCTACCTGTCTTTTTCCATCTGTCGGTCCGTCCGTCTGTCTGTCCGTCCGTCTGTCTGTTCGTCTGTCTGTCTGTTCGTCTGTCTGCCTGTTCGTCTGTCTGTTCGTCTGTCTGTCTGTTCGTCTGTCTGTCTGTCTGTCTGTTCGTCTGTCTGTCTGTTCGTCTGTCTGTCTGTTCGTCTGTCTGTCTGTCTGTTCGTCTGTCTGTCTGTCTGTTCGTCTGTCTGTCTGTCTGTCTGTTCGTCTGTCTGTCTGGTCGTCTGTCTGTCTGTTCGTCTGTCTGTCTGGTCGTCTGTCTGTCTGGTCGTCTGTCTGTCTGTTTGTCTGTCTCTCTCTGTCTGTTTGTCTGTCTCTCTCTGTCTGTTTGTCTGTCTCTCTGTCTGTCTGTCTGTCTGTTTGTCTGTCTGTCTGTTCGTCTGTCTGTCTGTACGTCTGTGTACGGTAGCACCAAAATCGTTTATCTGATTTTCTCCAAATTGCTATTCCTCCATTCATATCAAGGAACCCCAAGTCATCTAAGTCGGAAAGGAATATTTTGTTTTGGGGGTTCATCATATAAAGCCTCAAAAACATGTTCAAAATTTTCTCAAAAGTACCACTAAACTTTTTTATTAAACTTTGTCCTCCGATATCGAAACCACGCTTAAACGAATGGGGCAGGTCGTTCGTGTCCCCAAACTTTAGAAAATTGAAAATATCAACTTTGTTCGCGTTTTCTTACAACTACAATATTGGAGATTGAGATTTGTTCTTTAATGAATTCTATATTTTAATAATAGATCTTGAAATATGGTCATGCAAAATTTTTCAAGAATATGGGTAGTGTTCGTGAAATTTTGCATATAATATAGACAATTTAAAAGAAATATATTTTCTTAAGAAGGCTCTAAACGTTTTCTTCAGGTTTTTCTTCCTCTGTATCAGAGGACATTATACAAATTAGTGACAGTCTCATTTCTGGGGGACTCTGTATTTTCCAAAATTTCATATCGTTAACATTTCCAATCTACACAGTTCAAGATAAAGGCTTATGCATTAAAAAACTGGTTTAAAAATCACGTTTCAAAAGAGGCATTTTAAAAAAATAGTCCTTTTTCGCAAAAATTACATTTATTTTGCAATTAAAACATTTTTTTCAAAATCAAAATTCTTTCAAATTTTGTCATCAAATTGTTTAACATTTAAAATAACGGACGCTTAAAAGTTTGACGTCTCATTTATGTTCACCTCTCTGAAATTTCAAAAATTGCAAATTTAGAAATAATACGAAAAAAAGTGCTGTTGTAACACCAGTTAATTTAATGCCTTACCACACAACCACTGATCCATCCATTTTTGTTCTTCTTCTTCTTCTTCTTCTGCTCTTCTTCTTCCAAAACCTTCAGATATTACGAGAGCACGAGAATATTTTGATTCTTTGTCACTGAACATTGATATATTTCTCGGAAATCAATGTTCCAATTTTTATTAATACTTTATAATACATTTCGTGTAGATATCGTAATGCTTACTACACAAAAAATAATTTGAAGTAAAATATTTGATGAAATATTTAATAAGGTCTCTTGAAAAATTGAGATGTTGCAACCTAGTGTCATCTCTCTAAATACATATGTTTCAAAACGAAGCACATACTTCATTATTTATTTTAGTTTTCGTATTAACGTAGTTCTTTTCTTTTGCAGGTGAGTTGTTGGAAGTCTGCGCGGGGTTTCATCTGGTATGTAATACAATATCTCTTGTATAAAATTTTAAATTTTAGGCTGAACCCTGCAACTTCTATTATTTCACAAAATCATTTTGTTTTCTGGGAATGGGTGTAAAGTTTATCTAGGGAATTATATTATATAAATACTATTTAAAACTAATTAATATTACAATGTGATTTTTTCTTATTTTAAATTTTCTTCGTTCTCTAAAATTCTTCAATTTGTGTTTGGACCTTGGAAAAATACCCATCAAACATGAGAACTGCATATCTAGATCAAATATGAAGTAAATAATCCATCGCTGAAACACGTGTCATAACATTCCAATTCCATAAATACTGGAGCCCAGGACACATATTTCAGTAGTTGATTAGTAATAGTTACGTATTTTTTATTCCATCATACCGTGGAACTCTGAAAAATTATGAATTTATACATAAAAGGAAATAAATCATCAGCACTCAACATTTATTGTAGCGACTTCTGTCGTATTGGTGCACTGGACTATTATTCCCAAGTTCACGGGCTCTAACCAGATATCTCCCATCAGCGGAACACTACCAACCGAGACAAACTCTAAGCTCCCGGACGATTCCCGGCATGTGTGGTAGTCTACTGCATGTAACTATACGTGTGTGTAAGGATGAGTATGGGATACGGTAAGGAGAAGGAATGATCTCGCGTTATCTGTGGTTCTTTTGTAAGGGCACTGCTCCGGCATTCGTCTGGAGTTGGTACGAGGAACCAACGAAAACCACCGATCAGAGCAGCCGACCGCTAGGGTTCTCCTCCAGGCAGCGTCAGAATTCGACGTATCTATGAAGCTAGTTTCATAAATCCTGCCACCGTCAGGACTAGAACTCTAGGAAAGGTCAGAGGAAATGCATTACCCTGAGCCAACAAACTATGCAATTCTTAAACCAGTGAAACATCATTGAATTAAATTCAAAATAAGAGGGAAATAGAAGCCTGTCAGTGTAAAACGTAGTCGACTTAAATCGATTTCGTAAACTTGCCTGCATTAAGCGTTTTCTTACTCTCAAGGCCTCATCCGCTGAAGTCTCTTTGATGGCTCAGCAAATCACGTTCATCTCTGACTTAATTGTCTCTTACGTATTAACCTACTCCCAGTTTTCTGTATCATGTGGGTGGCGCCATGTGCAAGTTTCAATACGTTTTCTGTGATGTTCATTTTGTTTTTTCTTTGGATAAAAATATGTTTAAACCCGTCCACCACACGTGACTATACAACGTGTTAGTGGAAATAATTGACTTTATGCATTATAAGAAGTTTTATCCATTTTTTTGTTACCGCGGGCCGAAAATAAGCTTCTATAATTTCAACATTAATTTTCTATCGTAAAATCTCCGATTCCCGCCATACAATTACAAAACTTTCTCTTTACTGCGAACGTAGGAAGGCAAGTACGCAATAACGACTGATCAGGGCAGCCGGCATGTGGAATCGTTTAAGGAAATGCTTCATTTGGTTCAACCACTCAGCCGATCTCAAAAGTATGTGGTCGTTGTTTCTCGTTTCTAGGACAGCGTAGTTTACGAAGAAGTGGACTAGCAATATTCGTACATAGTATCCTCTCCATCGTTGAAGCATTACGAACTTTACATTATCCAAAAATCAAGGAAGCGTCGACGTAATACGATGTCTTAAGAATTCATTCCACCAAGTCTCAGAATTTCGAACAATCCCGCCGTCTCACATAAAACAAAATAAAACAATCAGCCGTCTTCGCGGTGAGCAGAAGAAAAGGAGAGGAAAAAAAAAGAAAGGCTCAGACCACAGGAACACAACCGACGTAAGACGACTTCCGAAACTTTTCAGCAACAAGCGCCTCCTCTTCTTATTTCACTCTTTCGCCCAACCACACCCGCATCTTAACATCTCCCTACTACTACTACTACATCTGCTAAACGACCGTCCGAGAGATTTGACGACTGCAATCCGATTACAAAACGCCTCCGGCGCTCAACCGTTTCCTAAACTTCATTTAGAAGGCCTTGGCGTCGTCACCGTACGAGATTTTTCGCCTTCCGAACGGCTTCCCGCCGTTTTTTTTTTGTTCTTGTCGCGTCTTCTTTTTTTTTCGAGGGAAAAAAAAAGGAAGTACTGAAAAAGCTGCCGTCGACGAGGTGGGAAGTAAGGGGGCGGGCGGGGAGGGGAAGAGGGCCGGTTGCGGGCTAGTTAGTCAACAATGGCAGCTCGGAGAGAGAGAGAGGTGGAGATGTTTCTGCAAGAGGAGAAAAGCCAGGACGGTAGACGAGCTTATTAAACATTGTTGGCGGCGATGCGGCTGCCTCTGTGTTTGCTGTCTGGAGGAGTAGGGGGTGAGGGGTGGGGGAAGAGGGGGGAAGGGGGAAGATGGTTGTGGCAAGGGTAGGGAAGGTAGGGTGAGGCGATGCAACAGTCCTTTGCTGGTGAGAGGAGGTGGGGGAAGACGAGGTGGGGAAAGATTGGAGGAAGAGAACAGGGGCAGCCGAAATGTTTTCGGCCAGAGGACGAGGGGTGTAAGGATGTTGTAAGGGAGGAAATTTGATTGACTGATTGATTGTTCCCGCGCACGTAAACTACTATAGACTTTGCTCCCGTTAGTGTAGTAAATGTTTTGTCTGAAGGAGTTCCTCCCCCACTATGCTAAGATTCGCCGCCGATCTTCACGTCGGCTTTCGCGATATTATTCCCTCTACTTATCTCCTCCAATGAGTCACTGCCACAGCCGGAACAAGCTCTAAGCTCCCGACATGTGGTAGTGTAGTACATGCCAAGATAAGTATGTGTATGTGTGTAATAGGAGTGGAAAGAATTAGGATGAGGAAGGAAAGATCGCGCATGGTCCGTGGCCCGTTTGTTAGGGTTCTGCTCCGGCATTCGCCTGGTGTTGATCTTAACCATCACAGCCGGGAAGAGCTCTAAGCTCCCCACCGGTCTCACGCCGTGTGTGGAGTGTGAGGCATGCTAGTGTAAGGGGAGAGGATAGTGCAAGGAAGGGGAAGGAAAGATCGCGCTTGGTCCGTGTCCCGTTTGTTAGTTTATTGCTCCGTCATTTGTCTGGTGTTCACCGGAGAGGAGAAACCAATCAGAGCAGCTGGCCGCTACAATTCACCTCAAAACTGCTGAATTCAACCGAGCTGTGTAGGTGATATCGAAAATTCTACCACCGTCGGGACTCGAACCTAGGATCTCCCGTTCAGAGTCACTGCAGAGACAGTGGCAATGCTGTAACTACTTGACTGACCGGGAGACTCGGCGGCCAGTCTGCGACCCTCCTCAGGGCGAAATGCCCCAAATGTATTTCGCCCTGCGGAAGGTCGCAGCGTGGTGGTCAAAACGTGCCTAGAATGCAACGTCTCCCGGTGAGCCTTGTCATGGAAGTCTAAGCACTCAGCAGTAGTGTTGGCTCTGAGCTATACTCAACCAGAGAAGAGAGGATAGTGTAGCGTCGTGTCGCGCTAAAACACGGAGACAAGCACGTAGCAGACGGCGGGCATCGCCGGATGTTTAACAAAGGGCGGAGTGATGACGCACTGGGACTTTCCGTGGACGTGCCGTAGTAGGGTGGCTGTAGGGTGGAGGCAATGGGGGCGGCGGGTAGCGCCGAAGGGCCTATATAAGGCCACGAGAACAACGCCCCGATCTTCTTGTTTCCCAGCAACGTCGGCGGCAGGTGGTGCGTGGGTTTGTGCGAGTAGGTGCACGAGGGCAAGGGCCCGACAATTCATTGTCGTGACTAGCGAGACATGTAGATGGTCTCAGGGTAGAGTGGTGCTCCGCACAGGGAACATTGGTCGTATGTTGCGGTGTGATAGCCGTTCCGTAAATTGTCTCTCTTAGCAGTGAGTTCTATTTATTTAGTTAATTGTAAGCAGTGTAAGTGGTTAATTGTGACTGTCTAGATTGTGAATAAATCTAGTGTTTTTACAAACCATACTCGTCTGTGTTCTGATTACACACGACGCCACAATAGATAACGGGAAAACGGCGCAACAGTAGTTTTACCGGGTATTAATATTTATATTTAGCCATTATATGCCCCTTTAAAGGTCAATTGGCCGCGGAGCCGTTAGATCCCGGAGTTCCCAGTCGGTCACCCATTCAGGAAACAGCGATAACTCGAATTCGCTTAACCTTCGTGACTTCACGTAGGTAAAGAGTTCGGTTGGCGACGCAGTCGTGGCCTTTCAGTAGAATCATCCCTGCATTCGCCTGGATGGCTGAGGGGAAACCACGAAAACCCCGGTCTGGATGACCGGCACGGGAATCGACTGCGAGGTCAGCGCGCTACGCCCTTCGCCACTTCACCCGATGTTTGCCGGATATAGGAGGGCCTAACTCTTTTAAGCACGGTGGCTTTGGAAGATTTTTTGCACTAGGTGCACAGCTCGGACCTTGGGACACACCAACAACTGACAAGAAAATGTCTTCTAGGTTTTGTAAAAAAATGCTTTTCGGGTGTTGTACAACATCTTCCTGTTCTTCTGGGAATTATTTTTTGCAATATTTAGCGGTGGTTCATCAATTATCCTACCATGGAACAACACATACGGAGCAAAGAAATGATTAAAATCTCCTACCTCCGTGCGGCCGAAGCATTGTGCACGATGGTATGTATTTAGTCCCACCGTGCTGGAAAGAGCTAAAGAGATGGGCAGCATGGATGGGGTTGGTGAGGGGAAAACGGTCCACGGGGGGTAGGGAGGGAGGGCATCCATGTAGCAGCCGTTGTGTTTGCCAGTGGGAGGGGAAGGAGTCGTGGTGGTGGGGGGAGGCCCGGGTGTTCTGCAGGCGTTTATCTTGTCTACATCATCTTCCGGTGCTACTGGGAAACATTTTTTGCAATATTTAGCGGTGGTTCATCAGTTATCCTACAATGAAACAACACATACGGAGAAAAATTAATGGCTAATATTTCCTACCTCCGTGCGGCCGAAGCATTGTGCACGATCGTACGTATTTAGTCCCACCGTGCTGGAAAGACCTAAAGAGGTGGGTTGCATGGATGGGGTTGGTGAGGGGAAAATGGTCCACGGGGGGTGGGGAGGGAGGGCATCCATGTAGCAGCCGTTGTTTGCCAGTGGGAGGGGAAGGAGTCGTGGTGGTGGTGGTGGTGGGGGGGCGGGAGGAGAATCGGCTACCGGGAGAGTTTGGCGGTGAAGTTGTTGCCGGGCAAAGCGGTGTACGCCGCTGGGTTGAGGCGCGGTGTGTCTGTCGGGGGTGAGGTGCGGCGGTTGAATGGTCTGAGAGCCGGAAAGAGTTTGAAGGCAGTCGGGAGTTTTGCGGTGGATGAGAGAATTTCGTCGGCCTGGGTGGGTGTTAACTTGCGGAGATGTTTTGTAAACAAGGATGAAGATGTTGATACTTTATTTCGATATTAATATGATTTATTTTTACAAAACATTGGAACTGCATTAATTAATGGTCAGAGAACGAATTAAAAAGGTCTGAACTAAGGATAAGTCCAGGAATCTACATCAATCAGGAAGAGAAAATTTCATGAGCTTAGGTAGGTATTAACTTTGCAGAGATGTTTTATAAACTATGATAGAAATGTTGGTACTTTGCGTCGGTATTAATTTGACACATTTTTACTAAACGTTAGAACTGTGTTAATAAGGGATCAGGAGAACAAATTAAAAAGTGATGACTTATGGATAAAATCAGGAATCGAAATTGTGATTTTTAGAAGAAAAGTACAAAAGACATTTCATGCCTTTACTAAAGATTTCGTAAGCAATGATTGGTATATTGCTTATTCGATAGGGAGTGCTGTAAGAAAGAGGAGTAGATTTAGATGTATCTTAATATCTTTTAAATGTATTTCTTGCAAAATGGAAGAAAAATAAGTGGTTTACACCTTATTATTTAACGGGAGTTATGTTATTTAGTGAACGTAATTATTTTCATTGTACTCTCTGCCGGTTTCAACCTTATCTTCAATGTTTGCGAACTCCTTTTGTTTCTACAGGAGGTACAGAAATAGTAAAAAAAGGAAAAGGGATTATTATGATTGTTTCGGTTGTTGCCAAATATTGCGAGAGACTTTGGAGATTCATTAGCATGCGCGATCGCGTCATTTTTGGCTGTGATACTGCAATCGAAAAACTAATTATTGTTGAAAGTTGTAGACCTCAAAACAACACGAATACACGGAATAATTAAAGCACAAAGGCACCACAATTGAATCCAATAACATGACTAATTGGATACGAGACTCTAAAAGTCCCTGCATGAGTGAGAGGGCAGAAAAATAGTACCTGGCAAAATTACTCAGCAGCTGATGCGATTTTATACGTTGCATGGTACCGCAAGTAATGTAGCAATGTATCACTTTAATAAAATAACTACATTCACAAAAACATTGCACATCGTTATTCATCCTATTTCTGCAACGTTTTCTGCAACAAGACTTTAAAAAATATTTTCAGCGATTCTTGACAATGTTTCTACTTTTAAGAATTTAACAACTATTTTCTTTGAAACAAAACTCATCCAAAACAGGAATACGAACGTTCTTCGTTATTAGCAGAGTGTTTGAGACATATTTGCTGCCATGGAACAAAACACCGGTAGAGGTGCCTCAGGGTCTCATCTCATGTCACTGCAGTGCCTCTGACCGGGAGGTCCTAAGTTCGAACACCGGACGGTGGTAGGTGGACACTAACTAGTCAGCTAGATCAAGTTCAGACGCTGTCTGGAGGAGAATTCTACCGGGCAGCTGCTCTGAGTTTTCCATGGTTTCTCTGAGCAACGCTAGGCGAATATCAGAGAAATACCCTTACAAACTGGCCATGGGCTGCGCGCGATCATTCTATCGTATTCCTTGCGCTTTCTTCACCTCTTACTTCCATACACTTACACGCAATACACTACAACAGATTCCGGGAGACCAGTCAGGATTTGTTCCGGATGGGGCGGTGCCCCGTTAAATGGAGATACCTAGTTTGGGAAAACTGCGCCAGCTGTCAGGTAAATCGGCGCTGAATCTCACCATTCAGGAGGGAAAGATCACCGGAACCTCACGAGAGACAGAGAGAGACAGAGAGAGACAGAGAGAGAGAGACAGAGAGAGAGAGAGACAGAGAGAGACAGAGAGAGACAGAGAGAGATACAGAGAGACAAAGAGAGAGAGACAAAGAGAGACAGAGAGACAGACAGAGAGAGACAGACAGACAGAGAGAGACAGACAGACAGAGAGAGACAGACAGACAGAGAGAGAGACAGACAGACAGAGAGAGAGACAGACAGAGAGAGAGACAGACAGAGAGAGAGACAGACAGAGAGAGAGACAGACAGAGAGAGAGACAGACAGAGAGAGAGACAGACAGAGAGAGACAGACAGAAACATGCACTTCACTTACGTGACTAGTGATTGAGTTTAGCAGTTAGTTTTTAGCGGCCAGAATTACTAATACCGCCCGGTATCATGCACACTGAATAAAAAAGCAACAAAAAAATATTTACGATTTTATGACGGGTCTTAGCATTGTCCCTTGTAACAAAAATGAGACGAAACCGAATCAAATACCGTAAACCATCCCAATTACGGCAACCTTGTAGAAATTGACGTTTTTTACTACATGAGTAATGACGAATATACTAAATACTATCTCTATATATCTTTGCAGTAATACATAACACAATATTTATAACTTTGAAAGTGTTAATAATTATTAAGAACCAATTGGTCTCAAGTCAGAGACCAGAACGATGATTGTTATTCATAAAGCATTCATAATCATTTGAGATTCGTTCAGAGCCACCGCAGTGGTTTAAAACGCATTATTTTGCGCCAGATTTTTAAATTTAACTTAAAAAAATGTGACGAACTTTGTTGAGAAGTACAATCTGTGCACAGGATTTTTTGGTCTGAGGTCTCTGCATTAACCCATACATATCAAGTTAAATTATGAATTCAAGTTGCAGTGAGTGTTCTTAGTAAGAATTAGTAAGAGAATTTCCCTCCTGTGTACAAGAAAACCTATTTGCAAAGAATCAGACAGA
The DNA here is from genome assembly GCA_038098605.1 of Gryllus longicercus. Lineage (NCBI taxonomy): Eukaryota > Metazoa > Arthropoda > Insecta > Orthoptera > Gryllidae > Gryllus > Gryllus longicercus. Next base: position 684,258 of record JAZDUA010000513.1, read on the forward strand.
TATTTTTTCTATTAATCCATATAATGCCGTTTGTGAAAGAATCGACTTACTATCGCTAGAACCTGGTGACAAGAAAACTCGTAACTAACATTTCCATTGAGAAATCGTGCTTAAATATTGAAGCTACATTTACAAGTAAGTTCTGAAGCAAAACAAGGAGCCATCTTAGCATTGCCTGAATAGATCAAGGTAACTGGGCGAAATCTCTGATCGAGATGAGGGTCATTGGACCAGAAGCTAAGATATAATACTTGTTACAGGCATATTTAGTCTTTTAGAATTATAGTCCGAGTGGTAACTAATACAATAAATATCATTGTTGAAAACAATATTAATGTAGTTTTTATGCTCAGTGTAGGCTCTATTTGCTTAGAAACCTTGTACAGCAGAAAATATTTTACTTGTCACTTAAACTTTTGAATCGATTTCAATCGCATAATGTCATCTGGCAATGTGTTGTAAAATAATGCACATGAATGTAATTTTTTTTGTAGTCAGCTGTTGATATTGACACCTATTTACTACGTCGAGTGTTGCAGTTATCTGAATCAGCTGAACTTCCCGCGGTAGTGAGAGACATTTTTAACAAAAAACACTGATTTGTAAATCAAGAGGCAACGTTTATACACAATTTTCAATATTTTTTCTTTTACACTTCCAGAACCGTCCTCTTTATGACTCCTACCTCAAAATTTTCTTATTTAAAATTGATAGATTTTCTGTAATTTTTCTTTTCTGTCTTGACCTCACTCATTTGCTCCTATCCAGTGAAAATTAATAAATACATATGAATTATTAAGTTTTGTTTTGTGCACTAAATGAATGTTCTTACGTTGCAAATGGGGGTATCCCATTCTGACATCTATCAAATTAAATCTGGAACGCGTCCTAGTTATTCATAGAGCTCAGTTTGGAAAGCCAAGGGCCCAGAGCGGCGCGATGTCCTTTACTATTTCAGTGGCGCCTCTAGCGGCGGAGAGCGCAATGAGGAATAGCCTTCATTTATTCACGCGTCCTCCGAGGAGAGAGCCGGATTGCGGCTGGAGGCGCGCTTACGCGAAAGGGTTTTAGAGTGGCGTTTGGCTCTGAGGCAAACGCGGGCGCCCTTTGCCGCCACAACGCGCAGCAATGTAATCACGCATTCGTACACTTCGTAGCGTTTCTGAAATAGTGTTGGAACAAAAAATAAATTGTGATGCTACGACAGCACAGGTTTTGTGGAATTATAGGTAGCTTTTGCAAATTTAGAAAGCTTGTTAGCGGTGGGGATGGTGTAATGGTTAACCAATCGGACTATTATACCCAAATTGATGGGTTTCAAACCTGATCGACGCCGTGGATTTTTAAGGGCGAAAAAATCCTTTGTACGCATTCCTTCGGAGGGGAAGTAAAGCCGGCTGGCCCATGCTAGTAGATTTGTAAAGTAAAGATCCTCAAGCCTAAATGACGTAGCCTCTGAGCTAAATTCGAAATCGCCTGTTTCTTGCCCAAGAAATACCTCCTTCCTCTGCTAGTTGGTGAAAGGAGCGTAGCGAAATTTGCGTGTTCAGACGGAAAAGCGGGCCTGATGGCCCGAATCTCGCCACGTAAAATAAGGCAATAATTCAATTCAAAATTCCACAAAAATGAGCGAGTTTCAGGAACCTGCGCCATTATAAAGCGTGTTTGTTATATCAATGGGGGAAAAATAGATCTGTTTTTAGAGAGATTAGAGAAGAATTAATTTGGGATTTTGTTGCAATCAGAGTTCTTGTTGGGAGCGTAGATTTCAGCAGCCGGACTCAGTGGCTGTTCGGCAGACGCCGCGTTGTAGGTGCAAGTTGCACCAACGTTTCGGTCACCACTCTGTTACCTTCCTCAGGGCGAAATGGCATTAAATGCCGTTGCCAATGCATTTCGCCCTGAGGAAGGTGGAAGAATGGCGGCCGAAACTTTGGCACATGTGCCTAAGACGCGGCGTCCCCCGGACAGTTAGGTAACCATAGTTCTTGCGTTTTTTCTACATTATTGCATTTACAATGTCAATTGTAATTTTCGTTTTAATTCTTGCAATATTTACATTGTTAGTCTAAATTTAAATTTTACGATGAAAGAAAAACACCTCATGATGTGACTTCTTTGGATCGCGAAACATGATTTTAGTGTATATATATATATATATATATATATATATATATATATATATATATATATCCCATTTTCGGCGCATTCTTTGTATTTTCAAAACTTCGAAATTTTGAATTTGAAACTTCTGCGCTTCGTTTCAGGCGGTGTCAGCTCTGAAACTGGTAAGAAGGCGCGCCGTGGCAGTTAGAAATTCTTAGGATTTTTGCCATTGTTGCCGGTCGTGTAGATTGTATGATGAAGATAATGTTCTTATGAAAGGAAATCGATTAAAGTCAGGTAAAAGATGTAACTTCAGGATTCAGATTTAACTTAAGTCAGGAAAACTCAGATCTAACAAACACACTTCTTATATATTAAGAAGTTTTGATGACTGAGTACAGTGTTCAAAACTTGTAAGATCAATTCGAAGTAATCAAGGAAAGCTTAAAGTTATTTTTGTTTTTGCGGGTAATGTGCTGCTTATGTAATAACAGTTAAATACATCAATATTTGTTTCATTAGTAAAGGTAACAAATTACTACTGTTCCTGTCTATCAAAATGCAGATATGCACTATAAGTTCTTTGTTTAAATAGGTTGAGTTGGAATTTTTCAAGTTATAGCTTTATCAAGAGGTAGTTGGGCAGAAAAGCAATATTACAACATTACGTTCGTTAAACGCTAACGTTAATTACGTTCTTTTATTGGTTTTCTTGTTCTGTGTAAAAAATATAAATTAAAAGCGTTATTTGCGTTTATATATGATTTCCACTTTGCCGTTCTATGCTCACAAGATAACTTTCCCAGTTCCTTCGTCCTACTTCCTTCTGGCAGTTTTTCGAGAACCAATTCGACATACAGCTTCCATCGCAAATACATATTATTAAGTGGTTTGTTCTCTGACATTTCCCGTCGACGCCCCCTGCGCGAAGGGAACATACATCGATTACTTCGTTTCTGAACGCGCACCGCCTCTCCGCGCCGTGCCGGGACCGCCTCCTACATCTCTGTTGGAAATTGGTAGGAAATCCAACAATATCCTTCTCGCCCCTCCCCCCCTCCCCTGCACCGCTTTCAATCAGATAGAAATACGTGGCGTAATACCATTGTGTGTATCGACTTCTCCAAAACCGAATTTTCCACTTAGCTGAAAATGTATAAATCACATTTCCTGCGGCCGTTTCTACATCTGTCCCCACGGCTTTTCGGGTTGCCTCAAATCCTCCCGCTCCCCCTCCCTTCTTCGTTTTCCTCGCCCGCCCCCCCCCTCTCCTCGCAGTTCACCCCCTCCGCACTCCGCAGGCCCCTCCTACTCCTCTGTCGGCGTACCGCGACATGGCCGACTCTATCCTTCTCTCTCTCTCTCTCTCTTCTTACTCTCTCTCTCTCTCTCTCTCTCTCTGTCTCTCTCTATTCAATTTAAGATATTCCTCCTCCTCCTCCTTCTTCCCCTATTCCTACCGTGGCCTCGTGCGGCAACGTCACAACCCCCATAATTCAGCCTGAATTTCATAAGATGCGTTATTGGGGGGTAGGGGGCGCGGCTAGCCCCTGGGTTAGGGTGGGGGTGAAGGGGCAGGGGTTATTTGCTCGACAATCCCCGTTTCTGAACGCGCCCCCCTCTCCCCGCATTGGCTCGCTCGAATAGTCCCGATTTCCTTCCGCGTGGCGGGGCTATTCTAGGAGTGGAGATCCTTAGGTATGGATTATTCTACGGCTGGAGGTTAAACTGTCCTGTGCAAAATCTTCGTTTACCGAATGTACACGCGTACAATTGTCCAAAGTACAGAGATGTTCATTGAAATAAAATGTCCATCGCAATGTTCAATTCTTGTTAAATGTCGAAACGTTATTACCAAAATGTCGTATGTAAAAGGATTTTTTTCTTGCTGTAATTGAAGCCTAAAATTATACCTAAAATTAAACCACTAGTGAAAGAGGTTACTTTTAGGACATACACTGCAAGCAAAAAGTTTAGTTTTTAGCTTTAGTGCTAAACGTGAGGCGATGCTCAAATGTTCAGATCAATCTGTGAATGCAACAAAGAAAACAAAACATTTTCGTCTGACGGCATCCGCTGATGTTTATGTACCATGAAGTTATTTGGACACTTTAATTGAAATAAAAGGAATGTCATTAAGGCTGCGTACAAATAGTGTCACATTTCCTTGCCGCAAAATAAAATGTCACTTTTATCTGTTGTTTCATAAATGACTGTTTCACCTTGCATGTAACTTCTAGTATTATTTGTGTGGCCATTGCACATTACACTACTGCGCAATATTTTCTAGCCTTCAGTTGATGATGTATTTTTTATTTATGCAACTAATAATATAACATAGCCTGCTTGAATTTACAATATTCACATTTTAAAACCGTTCTTCTCTTGTCTACTGCAGAAACTTCCCGTTACTAAAGTGGTGGGAAGCAGCGGAGGATACAAAAATTATCTCCCAGAAATGGAGGCGGCAATGGAATTTCAGTTCACAACACAATAAAAAAATTGAAGTATTATTTTTTTAATTGTTAGCTTGCAATTAAAAACTGTTTGAAGATACTTATAATGCGAATACTGCCTTGGATGTGATGAGTTTTACATGTGGTAATTATTTTTTCATAAATTGACCAAAAATAAAATCCAGTCAATGATTATGCACATGAAATGTTTCTGTGGGTCAGGTTTAGGAAACAAATATTTTCCAAGGCTTCTGCTCTAACCCTCGGAATAATAACAATATAATAATATAATAATTATAATATAATAATGATGATAATGATAAATAGTAACGATTAATAATAATAACCATTCTACATGCTTATGACTACTTAATAAAATATTAGTTTAAAACTTAAGACGAGTGATTTTCTAAATATTCAATAAAAATAATGCACAATTGATAACATAAAAGATAAGTACAATATAAGAATAATAACAACAATGCAATGTTAATAAAAATAACTACATTTTTCTTGTTTTCCGTTAACATTTCAACGCATTACAGACGTCATATTCTAACTACTCTATCCGACACTTTACTTCCCTTTATAGAAATACATGGCATGTCATTTTTTTCTCATTCTATACTGCATGCCACTACTCTTCATAACTCAACTATTCAATGCAAGCAGAACATTAATAATTCTTAGATTACGTATTTAATAATAACCAAACTAAATAATATGAAGCAATAATGAGGAGTTAAGATACAAATTAATAAAATATACTTTTATAATAGTAGTTTATGCAATTAGTTTATATGATCAGCTTTATTGCACGAGTACATGTTTTGGAAAGGAGCGACGTTAAATCGAGATTTCAAATTTGTACGAATGCAATAAAAGTAACTTTATAAACGAGAGTTGCATATGCTATTTTTCAAATACAGCATTATAAATTTATAGAATCAAACTTAATTTTGCAAAACCACTTTCTTCTGAGTGCTGTTCCGTTCACCGCAACCTTCCCAAGATTCTATCGCTGGGTTTGGCCGAATGTGTGATGACGCAATCATTTGTGCCGTAAAATGCTAAAACCAAGATTCTCTCGCTGGGTTTGGCCAAATGTGTGATGACTCAATCATTTGTGCCGTAAAATGCTAATACCAAGATTCTCTCGCTGGGTTTGGCCAAATGTGTGATGACGCAATCATTTGTGCCGTAAAATGCTAATACCAAGTTTCTCTCGCTGGGTTTGGCCAAATGTGTGATGACGCAATCATTTGTGCCGTAAAATGCTAATACGTCATCACGTGTGCTGTGAAACGCTCAATTATGAGCGGTTTCTTGCAACAGAAAAGGTCGTTTATAATGCTGGTATACAAAATAAATATTTATTTTTTGAACTTTTGAACACCTGTAAGTCAAAGGTGGACACAGCGGAATTATTTCATACCGTTCTGTTAGTAAAGGAACATTTTCCGACATCTATTCGCAGAGTTCTCAAACAATGTGTATTTCACCACAAAGGACTTACTTGGTAGAGAGATGTGAAATGTAAAATTTGAGTAATTCAGTCTGTTAGATTTTCAGTGTTCTCTTCTCTTTTGGGTCGAGTATACACGTCGTTTAATTTTCATTCCCAGAAAGTATGGAAATGGACTGACGAGCAGTCGATACACAGGCCTTCAGCCAATTGCTCCCTCTTTCTCCCCTATCCAAAGCCCTTCGTCTGGAGCATAAACGCATTAGCTCCTTAGAGCTTGGCAGAACATTCTTGGGTACATTACGAAAACTGGAGAGAAATAAATAAGTCAATAAGCTAACGTTAAACAGTAATTTTATGTTAAGTTAGTAAACAGTTAAGAAATAAGTCATAAGTCGTAGTCAATTGGTAAGTGACAGGTCAATATAATAAATAAAATAAAACTGGCATAGTAATAAGCACATTAGGGGGGGAAGGGAAGGGGGGATCGAAAATGTAAGGGCAGAGGCGCTGGTGCGGACGATCTTCTGTGGCGCCGTTTGATTTCAAGTGCTGAGGAGGCCAAGCACTGGAAGGAGACGGCGGGACGCCCACGCCAGAAAATAAATAGTTAAAATAAACGTCGGATAGATTAGTATGTATTCGGCTTCTGACGGCAGGTTTTTCCCCCTTCAGGGTTTTTTTCCTGAGCCGTACCTTATGGTCTCTTTTCCGCGGCTTTGATGCGATGGAGAGACCATTTGGGGTGAATACCAGAATTCGAAAGATTAGAACGCGAAAGGATGTAGGTATTGTAATGGCTTAAAGGCCTTCGGCCTAGCCACATAGGATCTAGTAAGCTAATTTGTTTGTAATAATTACCTATTAAATAATAAAATAATAATAACATTACGAAAACAGTCGGCAATATTGAGTGCAAGTAATGTCCCCATTTGTTTTCCATCTGTTGAATTATACACGCAGTCTGCAGAGGCTGTTGACATTGTATTCAATAACTTTCTGTTTTCTTACCTCGTAGGATTTTTGTTTATTTCTTCAATTGAATAACTGAAAAGTATGTTGAATGCTCTAGATGGTTTGCGCAGGTATGTCGTGTTCTTGTGATATATTTGAAGTGTCATAAATGTGGGTATTAACGCCCGACATTTTTGATGTTTTTTTCTCAATTTGTCTGTAGCATATTTCGGCGATTTATTAGTCATTTTCACTAACAAGATCAATTAAACAAAATAACAATTATAAAAATTTGTTTTCCGAAGTCTTTTTAACGCATGGAAGGTATATTGGAAGAATGGCAAGTGATACATAACTTAACTATACCCTACAGATACAAACAAATATATTTTTAATCTCCTGGAAAATGTAAATAGTTGTGAATGTGACAAGATAATTTTTCTCAAAGCCTTTTTCCTTACATGGAAAATCATTTGAAAATTTCAATTTAACCGAATTTAATATCGTCGGAGTATACTTTATAGGCGAGTGTTATACAGCAGAGTTAACGGTGTTATTCCCCAAGTTATATACAGCCAATGAATGTATAAGCGATAGTACGAGGTAGTCCTACTTACTTCGTTATATTCTCCCTACGGAATAGAGAGAGTTATCTAATACCATGCGAAAAGAGGCGATTTTTCGGAACAAAAACTCATATTACAGGGCCCTGGTAACGAAAAAGTGAATAAATCCAGTTGCTAAATTTAGAAAAAAACCTGTATCACGTGGTGTTGCCAGAATCTATGTTTTCTGGGTCCTTGATACAGAAAAATTGAATGACGGCAAAACCTCTACCTGTCTGTCGTGAACAACGCTAGCGACTAAAGCCTTCAGATGATTTTCAGTCAACTTGATATATCCCAATTGATCTGGCTCATGTCACGGTTTTTTGAATTTGAAACCCATATTTTAATTTTAGAGGGTACTTTACCTGAACCCCTGGAATATTTTCCAGATGTTCAAAAACGTAGCCCCGTCGTTTTGATTAAATGTTGGTGTTGGATAGTGTGAAGGACGTTTAAGAGTATGGTATATTGTAACACTCCCGGTCGTCTCGTGAGAGAACGCCCGGTAAGCGGCCCTGAAATAGCTCAGTCGGTGATGGAAGGAATCGTTAAACAAATATTGGTAACATGAAAGAAACACTTGGATCACTGGTAAAAATCACTTTTATTCCTGGGCAAAATAATTTAAAATGCCCCAGGGAAGTTACACTTGTAAATAGGATAAGAAATCTGAAAATTAGGTGGAAAGAAAAAGAAGATGAAAAGGTTAGTATTTAGAATAAAGCTTAAAATTAGGAAGACTTATAATTACAATGGTAAAAATATTACAGATCAATGTGTCATAGCGTGACACCGCATTACAGAATTTACGCAGGGATGAATACCCTGAATTACATTGCCTTGGTAAAGTTTTTTTCTGTGGGCCCTAGACGGGCGCGTTGCGGCCGAGAGGGCGGCGGCAACCTTCACAGGGGGGCGCGGCCGGGGCGAGGAAACGGCTGCCGTCCTTCAGAAGAATTCGGCGGAGGTCAATGGCCCCCCGGGCCGTCAGCTGGCGGTCGGGTCGTCTGATGGCGTCACCCAAAGGGCGGTGGCGCGTGGCTGCGTTGAAACGGCGTCTGGTAGTCTGGTTGAACTGGTAGTAACTCGAAGCGGGACTGGTAGACTGGTAGACTTGGTGCGGACGGGCGGTCTCAATCTCAGGAACGTAGTAATTAACTATGCGTACCTCTGGTTCTCATTATGATGATTGTCGATTACAAATTCGGACAGTTTAGCAATCCTTCGGAGAAACATTCGCCTCACGACGAATTCCCACCCCCAGAGAATTTTCTCTGTCTACTGCAGCCGGCACAACGCTCAAAACTCGCAGCAAAATAATAAAATCCCACATAGGCACATTCGCCCGAATAATTCCCACCCCAGACAAGTTTTTCTCCTAACTATCCTCAGCCTAGAACTCAGGCTCCCTCCGACGAATAATTATAAGTTTTTCAGAGGCACACTGGTCTCTCTCCGACGAATAGTTACGCCCTCAGAGAAGATTCTCTCCCGACTGCGCCCCGTCTAAATGATCTGGCCCCGTCTGATGCTCTGGCCCTTCTGGCTGCTCTCTTCCTTCTGATATTCTTATAAGTCGAATCGTATGAGGTTAACTTTTGCCCCCACCCAATTTTTTCGTATGTTCTAGCTCCTTATGATAGGTGCGTCGCTATTGGCCAAAAGAAATGTCGCATTACGTTATTTCAACCAATCGTGACAGGAGTAGTGAATGAAGTTTCGACTCTTTGTATCATTGTGAGCGTCCAGAATTTTCCTATTCCTTCTAGAACATGCTTGCACAGGACAGGCGTTGTCCGTGAAAGAATTTATCGCTCTGGGATTCCCTGGATGTTGATTTCAAGAGCGATCTAGAAGGTTCGCGCAGCTGGCCATGCGAACACGTGCGTCTCGCAGTGAATCTGTCGACGACTGACCCTTGTAACGACTTTCTTAATGTGCCGGGGGCGGAGACGGCTGTCCGATAAGCGGGGTTGCGCGCGTGAGGCCATGTCGCAATCTGTTCCCAGTAGAACTCAGGGTGGCCGAGTCTGTTTGTTTAAATTTTTAGTTCGCTGAATTTCATTTCAAAACGTATGACGAAATCTGTATCGCTACAATATGTCCCAAGCTCACTGAAAATCCTGATTTTTTTGAAAATTGTAAAAGTTAAAAATTTGTTTTGAATCGTCCTACAACTAAATTATTGAAGATAGAGGTTTTTTCCTTTAATTAAATCTGCTTCTTTATGATTGATTTTGACATAAGATCATGTACAAATTTTCGAAAATTTGAGTGCTTTTCGTGTAATTCATAGTAATACGAGGAGAAGGTATGTGCTGTTGGAGAACCACTAGTTCTAAATGTATTGTATATTAAAATATGACTTACTTCACGTCCATGTAGCAATAAGCAGAATCAACGTTTTTATACAGTTGTATAATAGTACTTTATGAAACGATTGTGTAATGATTGATTTTAATTCACGAGTGTGATATTACGATACGAGCCAGGAACGAGCGAGTAACGTAAACTTCACACGAGTGTATTAACACCCATTACATCGAGTTCCTTACGGCACTTTTTCTACGACTTATGGCAACTTTTATAAGTAAAACTTTACATTGAATCGTTTCGTGGCAGTTGACATGCAGTATTCAGCCAAGGCCACCAAGCGACCATCTCCCGTCTGCAGGTGGCTTTGACTTCCCACTGCTGTAGTCAAAATAGAATCAACGTGAAATTACGATCCAATTTATTTTCAAGAATATTTCACGTAAAAAGTACTAATAATAAAATAAATTAAAAACCGAGCGAAGTGGCTCAGTGCGTAGCGCACTGACTTCGTAATCGGGAGGTCCGGGTTCGATTCCCGGGCCGGCCATCCTGACCGGGGTTTTCGTGGTTTCCCTCGGTCATAAAGGCGAATGCTGGGATGGTTCCAAAAGTCCACGATCACTTATCGCCTCCTAATCCATTCCTATCATCTTTCATCTTCCATACCCCCGGGCTAACAACCATGGGGGATAAAAATCGGATCCAGCTAAATGCTGGTCCCCCCTAAGAATTGTTGCAAGCACCTGCTACCGCGATAATAAATAAAAACTGAGCCACGGTGTATGCAGGATGCTTGCTTGCGTGGTCCTAGTCGGCCGATTAACGAAAAAAAATAAATTAATTAATTAAAACTGATAAAAATAATGTAATATTAAACACAATTTAAATGTACTCAATTGTACGAAACAATTACTAAAACGATTGTCAATGATTAAATGTCAGTAGTTGATTTGTAAACCTCTCTTCGATTGGTCAAGAACCTGTATCATAATAAAACTCGGTTATAGTGAGTATCATTATGCAACGGGTTACAGCCATCGAATGTCAGAATTATACAATGGGAGAAGAAAGCATTAATTTTAAGTTTCTTCCTCATCAGATTGAAACAGTTAGATAGATAGAAAGATCGATAGAAATAACCGAGTGCAAATTACTGATCACGCCGCTGTAAATTGGTCGCCCTGTCGTTTCATATCTGCAATAAGCTTCCGGGGAATCCCCGAAGTGGCGAAGCTTCCCGCGACGCGGAAACGAGTCCGACGGAGTCGATATTAAACTCGTCCGCTAATTTGCAGGCTCATTAACCCCGCGCACCGTCGCCCCAGAAGCCCAATTACATGTTAAAGATTTTAATTGGAACCGTTTCATTTGGGCCTGAATAGACTGTAGATGAATCCTGTGATGGCGTTGCCAACGAGAACTCCAGGGTTACGTTTTTCGTGCAGGTCGATTCGCTGGCGTGATTCGCTCCCATGATCGTTCATATGTTTCGTTCTCGCGAATCAGTTGAGCGTACGTGTGGTACGGCAACCAAACCCCCTTCTTGTTCGTTAATTAAAATTGGAATCAATTGAAAATTTCTTCGTTTCAGCTGTCGAGTTCAGGGCTGCTGTTCCACCTAAGAACCTATTTTGGGCTTTAAGATTGTCGTACCTGTGCATTTTTGCTATCCGGAAAGTCATTCGCTGGCTGATTCGTTCCCATGATCGTTCATATGTTTCGTTCTCGCGAATCAGTTGAGCGAACGTGTGGTACGGGAACTAAACCCCCTTCTTGTTCGTTAATTAAAATTGGAGTCAATTGAAGATTTCTTCAATTTACGTGTCAAGTTCATGGCTGCAGTTCCACCCCAGAACCTATTTTGGGCTTTGATATTGTCGTACCTGTGCATTTTTGCTATCCGGAAAGTCATTCGCTGGCTGATTCGTTCCCATGGTCGTTCATGTGTTTCGTTCTCGCGAATCAGTTGAGCGAACGTGTGGTACGGCAACTAAACCCCCTTCTTGTTCGTTAATTAAAATTGGAATCAATTGAAGATTTCTTCAATTTACGTGTCAAGTTCATGGCTGCAGTTCCACCCCAGAACCTATTTTGGGCTTTGAGATTGTCGTGCCTGTGCAATTTTGCTATCCGGAAAGTCATCGTTTAGTTTTATTTCTTGATGACAATGAGCAAGCCTTAAATTTACGAGAGAGCCATTGTTCCCCTCTATATATAATACTCTTGGCATTATTTCATGTAATTCCGGTCGCATCAACTGCTAAATAATGAAGCCATTTTTTTGAAAATGTCCCAAAGGCTGTACTTAAAGTACCCCCCAAAATTAAAATATCGGTTTCAAATTAAAGGGTCCCCCACGTCAGTCAGATTGATTGGAAAATATCAATTTTGGAGAAAATATACTGAACTGTTTAGCTGCTAGCATTCTTCAGAGACGCACAAAAGACGATTTACCGTCTGTCGATTTTTCGGTGTCAAGGACCCACAAAACACAGATTCTAGCTACACGAGTTAGATGTTTTTTTTCTACATTTAGAAAATGGATTTATCCTCTTTTTCCGTTACTTGGAGCCCTGTGATATGAGTTTTTCTGCCAGAAATTCGCCGTTTTTCTCGCAGTATTACATGACTTTGGCTCTGCACTTTAGCGAGAAAGCAAAAAAAAAAAAAAGGTTTCTGTCATTTTCCTGATGCTCACATTTAACGATACTACCGCGGTGATGCAAGAAATTACGTAACGGATTTATTTCCACACTTAAATTTAAAATTTCAAATCTTGTTGAGTATTTCTAATACGAAAAAGTGTGAACAATATTTCTCCTCTCCTAGATTTTTTTCTTCTTTTCATTCATTTTTTCTTCATTTCATTTTCGTCATTCCCCAACCTTTCCGCTCCAGAGCGTCATGCAATCTCGCCCCCGACGTTCATCTGAGGCAGCGTGTGCAATGCAGGAAGGTGAATGCGGATTTACTCCAGGCGTCGTGTTGCTTTCCCCTCCCCCCTCCCCCCACCCTGCTCCGATCTGTAGGGGAAGGTGACGGGGCGCGCATGCCTCTCAAATACGACTCTCGCGCAAATGCAGTGTCACGAAATTCGTGAGGAATTGGGGCAAAATTCCGATTATTGATATTGATTCCTTCGGATATTGATTACTGATTTCGAGAGCGTCAACGGCTAAGGTCGTTAGTCCCGTAAGTGTAGTGTATATTTTAGTTTTATTGAGGTAGTGTTGTTCCTCCCGCGTTGGATGGTGAGATTGGGCAAAATTCCGATTATTGATATCGATTCCTTCTGATATTGATTACTGATTTCGAGCGCGTCAACCGCTAAGGTCGTTTGTCCCGTAGGTGTAGTGTATGCTTTACTGTTCTTGAGGTAGTGTTGCTCTTCCCACGTTGGATGGTGAGATTGGGGAAAAATTCCTATTATTGAATATCGATCCCTTCGTATATTGATTACTGATTTCGAGCGCGTCAATTGCTAAGGTTGTTAGTCCCGTAAGTGTAGTTTGTTTTAGTTTTCTTGAGGTAATGTTGTTCCTCCCCGCGTTGGATGTGAGATTGGGCAAAATTCCTATCATTGATATTGATTCCTTCGGATATTGATTACTGATTTCGAACGGGTCAACGGCTAAGGTCGTTACTTCCGTAAGCGTAGTGTATGTTTTAATTTTCTTGCGGTAGAGTGGTTTTAATGCCGCGTTGTATGGTGAGATCCGGCGCCGATTTACAGGTCGGCTTGCGGGTTTTTTCGCCATCTCTCATCATTAGCGCACCGCCTCAGCGAGGTGAATTTATTAGCTCCCGTCTGGTCTGCCGACTTGTGTGGTAGTGAAGGATATGTAAGGGTAAATTTCCGTTGGTTAGGGTTTATGCTTCGGCATTTGCCTGATCGGAGAAACCACGGTAAACTCCAGATGGCGCGTCAATTCTACCTCACTATGTAGCTAGTGTAGAAAATCCTCTCAGCGTCGGTGCTCGAACCCTAAGACCTCCCGGTCAGAAACTCTGTATTGGTAGAGATCGAAAATCTAATACTAATTTTCCTATTCAAATATTTGTATTGATATGTCAGATTCGTCCACTGTATAGTCTCGAGGGCAAAACTGACAGTGAAGGAGGATCAAATAACAGGCTGAGGTTGATGGAAATGTGAAGAGAACTTAGAGCGAAACCGGTGCGTTGGGGGAGGGGAGACGGATGGAGACTTCAGATGAGGAGCAAGAGAAAAAAGGTAAAGATAGAAACACAATTAACTGGCGTTGCACCACACTTACGGGACTAATGACCTTAGCAGTTGACGCGCCCGGAAACACTGATCATTCGAACGAAGCCTCAGGTTGGGATGGTTCTGCCAAAAACTGTCTGTAGGACAACTTCTCATGACAGCTGCTGGCTAATGGATGACAACCGGGGTGTCGTGAAAGCGTGGATAGATTGTACTTTTCTATTGAAACCCAGAATATGTGTTTCATTACACTAATTAAATCATTAGTGTAAGAATTCAATAGCTATTCTGGACTGCGCGGTGCGAGCGCCGGGCGCTGCGAGCAGCGGGCAGCCGGCAACGGTCGCCGCCGCCACCGGTGCCCGCCGGGAGGCGAGCGTGAGAACGGCGGGTACAAGCGTGGCAGCGCGCACGTGCAAAAAGTTCGTGAGTTGGATTGAGGCGGCCGCCGCCGAAGGATGTGCCGACGTGCGGCCGGCGAAGAGAGACGTTAGCAGAGCGGCGACCAGTGCGGACGTGTAGCGAGGGCTCTCCGCTAGTGAATGGACGCATGTAATACGCGACATAGTTATGTGATTAGGAATCGCAAAGTAATGGACATGTAAACAGAACATTAGAAGTATCAGTATAGTAAAAGATTAGTGTGGTAAAATAATTGACGTCGCTCTTATTAGTTGGTGCGGAGGGAACATTCTTGAAAGCGTGCGGTACAGAACTGTGACCAGTATACGGAGTAGGCGGGGGTCGTGTAATTAAACCCACTAATGGACAGTGATTCGAGGAAGGTGCGCAGCCGAGGTATCAAGATCCTGTTCGGGGAAGAATTGTTGGAGCATCAGCCGTGGATGATCACCACGCCATATGCTGCCGACGGCCCGCAGCAGTAGCAGAGGTCGACAACCCTGTCGGCACGAGCGGCTCGACGAACCTCATAGGTATTCAAACGGGGCCCCGAAGGTATGAAAGTTGTATTTTACTCTTAATCTTGGTACCAAGGCGGAGTATAAAAACGGTGTCTGATTATGTAAATAGTAACTTTGATTTAAAATAAATCTTGTCATAATTGTATTTCTATGTATGAATAACTTCCCCAACGTTGCACCGACTTATCCTAGGACCCATTCACGTAAAAGACACCCTCTCTTAGTGTTATATTGCAGTGAAGATACCCGGCACCACCAGGTACGTCACACTATGTTAGTGCCGCACTGTTTTATTGTTTTTAATTTTTATGTAGTTAAATAAATAATCGTGTTTTCTAATTTTAAATACGTATCTAATTGATAAAAGTATTGCACCTTGCGACTAATCAATAAATCCCAGACTTGGTTGAAACTAGTTTAAGTTTCCTATGGAGAATCGCTACCTTAGTGTCAAACTGAGGTAACTACAAATTTTGCAATTCATTATTTACATCCATTATCAGAGTCAAAACGCGTTTCTGCACGTTAGAATGAATCAAAAGTATCTCTTGGTATGGGTTCGTAGGCTTCCGCGACCGGAGTCAATGCATTCTTGGCTATCCGGGATGAGCCGCGTCTCGGTCAATTGTACTGATGTTTCGGCCATCTTGCTGTGGCCTTCTTCAGAGTTATACTGCTACACTGCATACCAAGAATGCATATCTCTTTGTATGTAAGTATAGAAGTCAGGAGTTGTTGTATCTACGTATGCATCGTATGCATCTACGTATGCATCGTATACAACGTATGCATCTTATTAGAGTCGAAGGAACGGAAAAGATGAATTGAATTGAATTTGCCTTATTTTACGTGGCGAGACTCGGGCCATCAGACCCGCTCTTCCGCCTGACCACGCAATGTGTTAGTAAAATATGCATAAGTCAAGTAAACATAATGAAATGTTGATAATTACAAAAATGTTGTTGCATAATTAATTACGGGCTGACATAGGCAATTATTTGTGAGCATCCAATATATAGTTAATATTGTAGTTACTGAGGTTATGAAGGCTATACATGTACATGTTACAAATAATATAATGTAATAGAATTCCAAATTTTGTAAGACATATTAATAATATTTGAATGGCTTGGCAATTTTTTTATAACATGGAAATCAAAGAAATGGGGAAGTAGTAATAATTCTTATGAGAATATAAAGGTGGTTAATAGTGTTGTACAAATTATGCACAAAATTGTTTTTTTGCTGGGAACATTCACTCAGTAGTGCATTATCTATTGGTGATGGTAAAGTGTGGGGAATCTATTAGAAAAGATACCAGGTTGGGAAATATATACCAGCAGTGTGAATGTTTGTTGTGAATATCTATATGATATTATTGAGGAAAATTCAGGGAGGAAATATGACATGCAAATGTGAATGATGATTATGTACATAATATAGCAATAAGTGCGTTGAAAAGTAATTTCAATTAATAAGGGATTTACTATAATTTGAAAGCATTTATGTAATAGCGTTAATAAGTTTATTAGCAGTGTATATGTGTAAATGGTAATAGTATATGTATTGTATGGAGTATGTTTATGCATTGGTAGGTGAGTGGAGATTTATATGATTACTGACCTAATGTTATTGTGTTTTTGGTGGTGAATGAGGGTTGTTCGTCATTAATCAGCAATTGAAATAGGAGTGAATTAAACCATTCACGAAGGATATACAGTGTTGTGGCGGGTATAGTTAATTCATAGGATAACTGTGGTATCGCTGGTAGGTGAGGCAAGAGGAAAATCTGTGCGGTATTGTAGTGTAGTGGGAATCGATCGGTCAGCTCAAAGCAACAGAATGGAGGCGCAAAATATAGCGCTGGACCGGGAGGAGAAGGCGGATGAAGTAAGGGAGATAGATGTAGGAATCGATAATAGCGTGTCATCGGAAAGCAGGGATAGTGGTATTGGAAGTCGGTTGGATGATACGTCAGGGGACAGCTTCAATAAAGATGTACAAGTCACATCAACCCCAATGAACCAGGCAGTAGGAAATCCAAATCGGGGGGGTGGAGAAGATAATAATTCAGGTATTATGCAAATGTTGATGAAGATGTTCGAACAACAGAGCATGAAGATAGAGGAGCAGATTGGGAAGTCAGCTGAAGAACGGGATAGGAAGGCAGACGAACAGAATAGGAAAATGCTCGAACAACTGAATGGGAAAATGGAGGAAACGGACACGAAAGCAGAAGAACGAAATAGGAGGCTAGCTAATGAATTAAATGAGAAGGTGGAAGAACTGGATGGGAAATTAAAGGAACAGATTAGGAAGTCAGCTGAGGAGCAGAAAATATTCACAGAGGAGCAGAACAGGAGGTTAGCTGAAGAACTGAATAGGAAAGTAGAGGAACAGATTGGGAAGCTGGCAGAAGAACAGAATAGGAAATTAGATGCAATAGGGGGGCGAATAGGACGCGCCGAAAAACAAATTGTGTTAACGAAGAATGAGATGGCCAAAATCGCGGAGCGGGTAGAAAGTCACAAGCAATGGACTGCCGAAGAATTAGGGAAACAGAAGAAGGAGTTAAAGTCCCAAGTGCTTAATTTGGGGGGAGAATTAGAGAATAAACTATACCAGCAATTAGATGCTAAAACCGCTAAGCAGGACGAGAAAATTGAAAGGATACAATTGGTAGTCAAGGAAGAAATGTTGGAGAACAAGAGGGAATGCGAGGAGAAGGTTGTGTCATTACGAACAGAGATTGAACAAATAAAAGAATGCAAGGCATCCCCAATCGCAGCAAGCGGGACGGTACCATTTACACCTCCAAGATCACTAAAATTTTCAGGTGACGGGAAAGAGAATCCATGCATATTTATGAAGGCAGCAGAACGACATTTAGATGTTATCAATACTTCGGAAAGGTGTAAAATACAATTATTATATTTAATGTTAGAAGGCAACGCAAGGATATGGGCCGATACATTTGATAAGTTTCCCGAATCAGTAAAGGCATTTAAAGATCGATTCCTTGAGCGGTATTGGAATGAGGAAATTCAAATTAATTTTAAAATCAGCTTAATGAATAATCATTACAACCAGTCAATGGGAAGTTTGCGGGAATACGCAACAAGGCGTATTATGGAATACAAAACGCTATCCCCACCGATGAGCGATCAGGAAATAATATGTGTACTGACGAGACAGTTCCCAGTTACGGTGCAGAATCTTTTACGTAGTGTGCAGCACACCGACCTGGAAAGATTCCAGAATGTGTTAGGAGGGTACGACTTGACATTTGCAGGCGTACCAAAGAACAGAAATGAAGGGAATGTTAATATGGTTAGATCGGAACGTAACCAGGGGCAAGGGAATGATAGGAGCAACGATTACCAGAGAAACCAACGCGGAAGAGGGGGAGACGGATGGAGACCAGAGCCGGGGAACCAGAGACCGGACTGGAACAGATCTAATTCAAACCGTACGGAGACGCGAGGCGGGGGCGGGAATGCACCCGACCGATTAGCACAGTCTAGCACAAGTAGTGATCAAGGACACTATTTAAACTAATAGAGTCCGCGGTGATAGGTGGCCCCATTGCGGACGCGGAAATCGATGATGTAAACGCGGTCTCCATAAACGCTATGCAGCCGGTAACCTACGATACCCAACCGTGGCGGAGATGTAAGAACTCAGCGGTCAGAATCAGGAAATGTCCCACGATATCGATAGAATGTGAAGGTATAATTAAAGAAGCTTTAGTGGATACAGGGTGCACGACTACAGTAGTATCAGAAGAAATGTATGAGGAGTTAAAAGCAACAGGAAAAGAAGTAATGTGTTTGCCTATGAATAGGGCGTATGTGATTGGGGCAACTCAGAAGAAGTCAAGCCCCATCACAAAACAAATCATGTTTCAAGCCAGGATTGGCAACCAAGTATATGAGATGGTGGCCCTGGTAGTCAAAAAATTATTGTATTCGGTAATCATAGGGACGGATTTTCTGGTCGATCACAGAGCAAATATAGATCTAGAACGGCAGGTGGTAGAACTGGGGAGCCAGGCGGTAGGATTTGACTTGGGGATGGACGAAGAATACGAAGCGTGTACGGGTGTAATGGCAGAAGATTCATTAGAAGAACAGCTGAGGCAGCAAACGGAGAAGCAGATTGAGAAGTTGGCGGAAGAACAGAGCAAAGAATTAGGTAAACAGAAAAGATCCGAGGAGGAACAGAATAGGAAGGCGGAGGAACGGAATAGAAAACCAATAGAAGAACAGAACGGGAAGGTGGTTGAAGAACAGATTAAGAAGCCGGCAGAAGAAATGGGAAGAATCACAGAAGAACGGAATAGGAAGCTCATCGAAATATGCGAAAAACCGTATGGGAAAGCGGAGGAACTGGATAGGAAAGATGAGGTGCTAAAATTTCAATCATGCCATCAAGTAGATGCTAGGGTAGCGGTAACAGATAGAAACGAGGGGATGACGAACCAAATCCATGAGGAAGTCAAGACAGCGGAGGGCAAAACGGTGGAGGTCCAAATCGAGACCGAGGAGGATGTTTACAAAGTGAAAGTGAAAACGGAAGAATTGAAGTTAATAATGGAAGAAGAAATGGAAATGAAAATAGAAGAAATGGAGCGTATAGTAGAAGAAGAAACCGTGGAAAATATACAAGGGTGCGAAGAGAAAAGAGTACAAGAAGAGTTTAAACAGGAAGAAGACGAGAAAACGTCGCCAAGTGTCAAGTATGGGGTGACACAAATTATGCCTCCAAAGTCGATGAAATCTCTGGGAGATGGGGCGGAAAACCCTAAGGTAGTTCTGCGAGCAGAAGAACGGCACCTAGCATCAAACAACATATTGGAAGGATACAAGATCCAGTTATTACACCCAATGTTAGAAGAGAACGCCAGGACATGGGCAGAGAATTTTGGTATATTTCCGAAATTTTTGAAGGAATGTGAAGACAAGATTTCCGTACGAAAGCGGAGCGAAGAAACCCAAATAAATATCAAGAGCGACCAGAGGAACAGCCATTACAACTACATTACGGGAAGTCGTAGTGAATACAGAACGAAGAGCATTATGGAACCAACAACATTATTTGCCCTTATAAAATATCAAAGAATTAGCTGCATGTCAACGCGACAGTATTTTGTTACCGTGCAGAGCCTACTGAGCAGAGCAGATCATACCGATTTAGGAAAGGGTTTGAAGATATTGGAGGGGTACAACTTCATGTTTGCAGACGCCCCAACGAATGGGAGTGAAGGAGATGTAGGCAGGTCAAGAATGGAGCGAAGTCAGGGGCGAGGGAAGAGTGATGGTATGGTTAACTATTGGTACAAACGTAGAAGAGGTCGTAGCTGGAAATGGGATGATACCTATCAAGATGTGTTCAACACGCTGGAAGCTATGTCCTACAACTGTGAGTTAGGAAATCACTGTCAGCAAAATGGGGATGAACTGTCGCACAAGAGACAAGACATAGTAGGACATTACAAGCTTCAAATCGGAAACCTGGTTCAACATGGATGGAAAATAGTGAAGTGCGAATAAGCGCAAGATTAGTGTTAATATACGTAATCACATGTTAATTCGATTCTAAGTTATAAGTGTATATAGGGCGTCGAGGAATATGCAAAAGAGTGCAACCATCGGCAGTGACGATGTTACTAGTGTGAATTTTGTCCAGAAGCGGGAAAAATTCAAAAAAAGAAAGGGGGGGGTGATGAAACCCAGAATATGTGTTTCATTACACTAATTAAATCATTAGTGTAAGAATTCAATAGCTATTCTGGACTGCGCGGTGCGAGCGCCGGGCGCTGCGAGCAGCGGGCAGCCGGCAACGGTCGCCGCCGCCACCGGTGCCCGCCGGGAGGCGAGCGTGAGAACGGCGGGTACAAGCGTGGCAGCGCGCACGTGCAAAAAGTTCGTGAGTTGGATTGAGGCGGCCGCCGCCGAAGGATGTGCCGACGTGCGGCCGGCGAAGAGAGACGTTAGCAGAGCGGCGACCAGTGCGGACGTGTAGCGAGGGCTCTCCGCTAGTGAATGGACGCATGTAATACGCGACATAGTTATGTGATTAGGAATCGCAAAGTAATGGACATGTAAACAGAACATTAGAAGTATCAGTATAGTAAAAGATTAGTGTGGTAAAATAATTGACGTCGCTCTTATTAGTTGGTGCGGAGGGAACATTCTTGAAAGCGTGCGGTACAGAACTGTGACCAGTATACGGAGTAGGCGGGGGTCGTGTAATTAAACCCACTAATGGACAGTGATTCGAGGAAGGTGCGCAGCCGAGGTATCAAGATCCTGTTCGGGGAAGAATTGTTGGAGCATCAGCCGTGGATGATCACCACGCCATATGCTGCCGACGGCCCGCAGCAGTAGCAGAGGTCGACAACCCTGTCGGCACGAGCGGCTCGACGAACCTCATAGGTATTCAAACGGGGCCCCGAAGGTATGAAAGTTGTATTTTACTCTTAATCTTGGTACCAAGGCGGAGTATAAAAACGGTGTCTGATTATGTAAATAGTAACTTTGATTTAAAATAAATCTTGTCATAATTGTATTTCTATGTATGAATAACTTCCCCAACGTTGCACCGACTTATCCTAGGACCCATTCACGTAAAAGACACCCTCTCTTAGTGTTATATTGCAGTGAAGATACCCGGCACCACCAGGTACGTCACACTATGTTAGTGCCGCACTGTTTTATTGTTTTTAATTTTTATGTAGTTAAATAAATAATCGTGTTTTCTAATTTTAAATACGTATCTAATTGATAAAAGTATTGCACCTTGCGACTAATCAATAAATCCCAGACTTGGTTGAAACTAGTTTAAGTTTCCTATGGAGAATCGCTACCTTAGTGTCAAACTGAGGTAACTACAAATTTTGCAATTCATTATTTACATCCATTATCAGAGTCAAAACGCGTTTCTGCACGTTAGAATGAATCAAAAGTATCTCTTGGTATGGGTTCGTAGGCTTCCGCGACCGGAGTCAATGCATTCTTGGCTATCCGGGATGAGCCGCGTCTCGGTCAATTGTACTGATGTTTCGGCCATCTTGCTGTGGCCTTCTTCAGAGTTATACTGCTACACTGCATACCAAGAATGCATATCTCTTTGTATGTAAGTATAGAAGTCAGGAGTTGTTGTATCTACGTATGCATCGTATGCATCTACGTATGCATCGTATACAACGTATGCATCTTATTAGAGTCGAAGGAACGGAAAAGATGAATTGAATTGAATTTGCCTTATTTTACGTGGCGAGACTCGGGCCATCAGACCCGCTCTTCCGCCTGACCACGCAATTTTCGCTACGCTCCTTTCATCAACTAGCAGAGAAAGGAGGTATTTCTTGGGCGAGAAACAGGCGATTTCAATTTAGCTCAGAGGCTACGTCATTTACGCTTAAGGATCTTTTACATTCAAGTAAACCTACTAACATGGGACAGCCGGCTTTACTTCCCCTCCGAAGGTAGGCGTACGAAGGATTTTGTCGCCCTAAAAATCCACGGCTTCGATCAGGTTTGAACCCGCGAGCTTGGGTATAACAGTCCGGTACGCTAACCGTCACACCATCGCTGCCGCGATGTGTTCGTATTTGTCTGTCCCCGTATTTGGTGTGTCGTTACGTCAGTCTGACCCTAAGGTAGCAGTCAGTTTCGCCCACTGCGTGGCCGACGGCCGGGTGCAGGTGCGGAGGTGAGGGTCGGATAAAACGGGGGGCCGTGTGAAGAGAACCAGGGCCGACCTCTGGGGGGAGGAGAGGGTGGCAAGGTTTCAGATGCGTAACAAAATGCGAGCGCCCGTTGGCTGCTGCTGCTGCTGCTGCAAGGTGACCCCGCTCCCAAATTGGGGTCGGCAGGGGGGGAAGGGGGGGCGAGGACGCTGCCGCCAGGGTGATACGTTGTTTGGGGGTAGGGGGCGTTGGCCCTACGGGCGATGTGTATGCAGGGTATGAGATGCGCCACGAAACGATATACCGGCTGGGTTAAGCTCAGAGCCTTCATTGCCGGTCGGTTTACACGAATTTGGAGGAAAGGTTCCGGGTTGCCAGTCCCAACGGAGGTGGATTTTCGATTTTATGTAGGTAGATCGGACTCAGCCGCTGTCTGTAACAGAATTCTAGCGGCTGGCCGCTAGGTCGGAAGATTCTATGGTTGCTTGGTAGGAAGATTCTACGTTTCTAGTCCCAACGGAGGTTGATTTTCGATTTTTTGTAGAGAGATCGGACTCAGCCGCTATTTAGAAGAGAATTCTAGTGGCCGGCTACTCTGATTGGTAGTTATTCGTGGTTTCTTCGATCAATACCAGGTAAAAGGAGGAGCAGTACCCTGACAACCGGCCACGGACCGCGCGCGATCTTTCCTTCCCGTTCCTTTGTCCTATCTTCACACCTTACCGTACACTTACACGCCCTACACTATCACACATGTCGGGAGACCGACTGGAAGCTTGTAGCTTGGTGCGCTTGGGGTAGAGCCCCGCTGGTGGGAGATACCTGGGTGAGGCAAACCCGCAAACCACCGTGTAGAGTGTCGACGGGTTTCCCCATTCAGTGGGGGAAGATCACTTCCACCTCCTATGATATAAACATTCACTACAGTAACGGAATAATACCGTACAAGTTGCTGTACCCGGAAATATCAATCATTCCAAAGGACGAACCTGGTTCGGTCACGTGAGAGGATATTTTGATACTGGATTCTGCCAATTTTGTTGGGGAAAGCATGCGTAGTTTGAAAGTAATATTTAGAAATGATATGGATTCATTTCACAAACATTATCTTACTTGTTGCTTAGCTAGATGTCCTAATATCTTGCAATCTGATTCGCATAAACACCATTCATTATGCTAACATTAGAAAAAAATGCTCCGCAAAACTTCTATTTAAGGAATTACGTACATTTGTTTTCTTGTGACAGAAAGTTGGCTTCCTGCTAGTTTACTAGCATGCATGATAAAAGTAAAATACCGAGTGCTCTTTCGTATTCAGGGAATGTGTAATGACTGTTTACTGTCTAAGTAAATGACTTCCCTTTTAATTGTCATTAACGTCTCCATCATTTGTGGGAAACAAATGTCGCCTTTCGGCGGACAGGAAACCGTAGCTTTCGATCCCTCGTACGTACACGTTGTATGTAATAATCGTATGCGTAGGTACATACATGAGTACGAATTATATGTTTATTATCATGAACG
This sequence comes from Gryllus longicercus, assembly GCA_038098605.1. Classification (NCBI taxonomy): domain Eukaryota; kingdom Metazoa; phylum Arthropoda; class Insecta; order Orthoptera; family Gryllidae; genus Gryllus; species Gryllus longicercus. The sequence continues at coordinate 708,531 of JAZDUA010000513.1, forward strand.
TTAGCACGTGACAGTCTTTATAAATTTTGTGTTTTGTTCTTTTGTTTGCGAATTTGTAGTCGTTTATATTGATATTCGTTTCTAAATGTATATTATACTGCATTATAATGTACATAACTTCTAACTTTCTTAATAGAACCTCAATAAATGTAGAATAAACGTCCAAAAAATAGGTAATGTAAACTTTATCTGTCATTTATGACTCAAACTTATGAACATTGGCGCCATTCTGTCTTGTAACAAACGACAAGATACATGTATTTTCACACATTTCAAAGTATTTCATTATCATTCCCTCAGAGTGGTATATGGAAATTTTGAAGAAATTAGTCTGAGCTGTAATTTATAAAATATTTGATGAGGGCAAAATAAAAGGGGAAGGGTTATAAAAAGGAAGATGGAAGAAGACAAATACAGAGCGGAAGGGGAAAGTGATTCCTGAGAGATTTTAGGATAATGAGAAGAAAGATTAAAAGGAGTGCGAGAGGGAAAACAAGAAATTAGAAAAAAGTGAAATGAGGAAAAGAAAAAAGAGAAAATGATGTAAAAGAAATATAAGAGAGAGAGAGGGAGAGAGAGAGAGAGAGAGAGAGAGAGAGAGAGAGAGAGAAAGAGAGAAACAAGAGAAAATGGGATCGAATTATCGATGGAGCGAAAGAGGAAAATAAATAGCCGGAGGAGGAGGAGAAAGTAAGGAGTCACAGCTGAACGATATGAGTAGGAGGAAACCCACATTAGGAAGTGGATAAGACGCCAAGGAGGGAGAAAGAAATAAGAATGAGGAGGAGAAACCAAATATTAAAAAAGAATAAAATGAGGAGGTAGTAGCAATAAAAGTTAAGATATTTCAGGCGAGGTGAGGCGAAACAGTGGATCATTTGGAGGAGAAAAAATTTTTAAAAAACAAAAGGGAATCGGTGAAGGTGTAGGTGATTATTAAAATTAAAAGATAAAGTAAATAATGTGAGGAAGGGGCAAAGGAAGAACGAGCAAGATGAGATAAACAAGAAAAAGAAAAAAAGGTAAAGACGTGGATCCTTGTGGAACTCCCCCTGGCAGCCACATCATGAGCCTTCGCGTGAGGGGTGGACGTCGAGCTCATATCCTCAGGCAACGCCCACGCCCCCTCCGCCTGCACGTCTGGGCCTCCTGAACTCTGCGGTCTCCCGAGCCAGCGGCGCAGTGTGCCTTTATTAACCCGGGCCGTCCCCCTGATTTACCTTGCACGTGTGGCCCCCGCGCGACGAAAACAGGGCCTCCTACCACACGTGTCGCCTTACAAAGCAAGCGCTCTCCTCGGGAACCGGCGTCCTAGATCCCTTGCGTGGATGTGAGAGGTGGGGGATAAGGGTTATGAAAGAGGGCGGAATGCCCCGAGGCAGGACGAAATTTTCGGGGTGAGATTAAAATGTGTAGGAAGAAAAAGAAAATGTCGAAACTGAGGAGAAGGAAATTGAGAGGAGGAGGAGGAGGAGGAGGAACAGAGGGTGGAGGAAAAAGATGTTGACGAGAAGTGTGGGGAAAATAAATAAGAGGAGAAATAATATATGTAAAATCGTACGATAACAGGAACTGGACACTATCGAAACTTCGTAGATCAAGGTGTGCTAGGATCAAACTGAAGGTAATGGATGTTGCACACAAGTTACTTAGCCACATCCAGGACTCCCCCTGCCTGCAGGAGAATTCCATGCAAGGAGAAACAAACGGTGAGAAAATGCTCTTTAAATTTTAACTGCAAAATTGGCATTCAAGAATTCTGTCAGTGAACAACCCTTTGATACCCTCATCTCGGATATTCCTTTTTTCGGGGAATGGTTATAATCCAAGCATAGACGTTTATTTCACGACTAAAACACAAACTGCTTTATTGTGATTGATTTGTTTCCGGGAAACATCTATTGCCATCAGTCCCTTAGCAGTTGTGAAGGTTTATAGTGGGAGATGGCGGTGTACCTCCTCTTCTGGACGATAACCGCGCCGTGTTGTCGGTCTGCGGGAGTTTTCCCTGTGCCAGATATCTCCTCCCCTCAGCAAGGCCCCCTATAAGTCGAAACAACGCCCCCCCCCATAACCTCTAAGCTCCCGTAACATTGATCTCCCGTGACTGGACGCCAGACATGTGTAGTAGAGTAGTGCATATACGTGTTAGTGTAAGTGAGGCGATGAGGATAGGACAAAGAAGAGGAAGGAATGATCGCAAACTATCCGTGGTCCTTTTGTTAGGGTACAGCTACGTCCTTCTCCTGTATAGACAGGTGGAAACACATAAAACTACCGATCAGAGCAGCCTGTCGCTAGAATTCACCACCGGAGAGCTGCTAAATTTACCTAGCTAGCGACGATAATCGTGCCACAGTCGGGACTCGAACCCTTGGACCTCACGGTCATTACCGCAGTATTTACAACCACCATCTCTGAACTCCATCTCTGAACCAAACTTCGGCCGGGAGGTACTAAATTTGAGTCCAGACCTGGATTTCCCTTTTCTAATTCTTATAAAATCTTTGTAATCTTCATTTTCTTCTTGTCTTTCCAACTCGTTCCCGTAAGCTTCGTTCAGAATCGCATATCTGCCTCCTCAAGTCTTGTTTTCTCTTGTTCCCCACTGTTTAGATTTTATACGTATGTCAAGACAATTCACGTACTAAACCCAGTTAAATAATGTTTGTCTCTAAACGCAATGTGGGCCTGACATCTGACAGAAATGCCCATATTATGGAGATTCGCGAGTTGATACTCTGTTTTGGGGATTCATTAACTGTTCCTAAGGGAATTCTCATTAGTAGTCCAAAAATGGATGTAGATCACTTCTCGCTGCGGAAAATATAATTTAGACTATTATTAAATGTTCACGCACAACGAACCATGACCTGTCAATGGGCATTTCTGTTTATTTTAATTTGAATCCTTTGAGATTCAAAGTCGAGTTTGGAAATCAATATCCGTCATATCTATTGGAATTATTTACGCATTTCAGTAAAATATCACACACCGAAGAGAATTTAAAATTTATTTTGTCAAGCGATAATGTGTGTACCGCTATAAATACCGGTGCCGATCATGAAAAGAGCTTTCATTTGTAAAAGATATTCAAATGATTTTTATAGTATTTTAGTAAAATAATGAAAAAGAGATAACTTGTAATACAACGTTTACAAAATGAATAAACCTTCCTGGGTTCCAAACTGAATTAACGTTTCCTGAAACAAAGAATGTTAAAGAGGCATTACCTTCCAATAAAGCAATATGCAAATATCGAGATACTGCATCTCTGGCTACTGCATTCAACGAAAATCTGTCCAGGTTGTGAAGTTCAAATTGTTTACCTTGTTAAGGACAACCAGGAAATTGATATTCTACATCCAGAGAGTAGGTGAAAGCAAAGCTTTCTGATGAACTAAAATATGTGATTCATACTTTGTTTTGCGGTACGCAGTAATAAAATAGCTTTATGTCATCCGATAACCTTTGTAGGTTGTTCGCTTACGGTCTGGAGTCGGTGAAATGGATCTTTATTACACTGCTGTAATAAAGTAGCTACCAGTTGTCATGATAAACAACAGCAAAACTACAGCCGGCGAATTGAACAATAAGATGATACAAAAATATTATTTTATTGAAAAATGAATGAATAAGCGTAGAAACATTATTATACTTAATAATTTTGTAATGAAAATATCACACTTACTCACAATAGTATCAAATAACAAAGTGTAGTATACCCTTTCGTATACATTCTTACGAATTTGCATTAAGTATTGGTTCTTATTTTTACTGCAAAATGAGTTAATATAACTTATTTTGCAAGCATTCGTTCTTATTATATATTTCTCTCCTCCACTCCTTACAAATTTCGTATGCTTTACGATATACTATGTCATTAGATTCGCTGGGTAGTAAATCTTTCAAAGCTTTCGCGGCTTTACGTACTTTGAGGAATATCTTCCATTTTCTCTCAACAGACGGGGATTGCCAAATCAAATATACCCTTTAAGGCCTCCGATATTCTGCCGAAATCAATACAATACCACTCATTATTACCCTAGAATAATCTCAAAATGTTTCGAAAGTAATCGGATAAGAAAGAATGTGGTATATTATTACACGTGGCTAAATGATCACCATGTGCTTCATGTAATTACGCACTCACGTAAACGTATTCATTAATTATTAACAAAATTACTCATAATGGTATGGTTCATCCACTTATAAAATAAAATACTAATGTAGAATTAAAGTATAATAAGTGATGTAAATTACAATGAAAATATTCAAATAAAGAAAACATGTTTTTTCTTAAATAATACACATTTTTCAATAAATAATGAAAATTTTTCAATAAATAATGAATGTTTTTCATTAAATAATGAATGTTTTTCAATAAATAATGAATCTTTTTTCATTAAATAATGAATGTTTTCATTAAATAATAAATGTTTTTCATTAAATAATAAATTTTTCATTAAATAATCAACGATTTTCTTCAAATAATCAACGTTTTGAATTAAATAATATATTATTTCAAATGTGAAGTTAATGAAACGAAGACATGTTTTAAAGTATGTTATGGCGGATTGTTGAGCACCTGTGCGTGGCGTAATGAACATGGTTGAAAAGCAATAGCTGTATGCAATGGCTGAAAGGGTAATGCAGGAATAAGACTCATTAAAATAGGTTATTTACTTAAAATTTGTAAACGCCGAACATTTTGCAATGAAATGTTAAGATTAGAAAGCGTTCTCATCACTTGTCAACGGACTTCAGGGAAGACGTATGTGATTTGATCTGCATAAAGTTACTCAGTTGTGCAAAAAAATAGATTAAAGATAATATTAATGTTTCCCTGGTGTCTGTAAAAATAAGTACGTTTTCCCTATAATAGTCATAAACAAGACGAAAATTTTTGGTGTTTTACGCTATTACTATCATCGCAGTGTAAAACATGAATTTTTCAGAAATCGTGAGTATGGTTTTAAGATTAATTCTTCATTATCTGGTGATTAGATTAGTTGTATATCAGAAAGGGCTGTTTTTTGAACTTAAGAATTTTTTTAAATGGATGGACCAATTTTCTGTTTTACAGTAGAGTTGCCTGAAGATGTTACTTTTCTGGCGAGTATTAATATTTCTTTTTTAATATAACTAGAGTGACTTGTGAGCACACTTTACAGTACTGTAAAACTGAAGTTCTTTATCTTTGCAGACGTGCTTTTCTTTTTTTCAAAACATCTACCGTTAGGAGCCATTCGTTAGGAAGACATTGGAACGTCCATTTAAATTTTAATAAAGTCGGTTTCTTTCCTCATCTTTCCTAATATTACTCGTTATATTGATCCCAACAGATGTAGGAATTTGAGCGTTTAATTTGTTCATCTTTTGACGTATTATGTGCCGGTTTACATCCAAGGGTAGTTCGTGTTGCATGTCTCTTGAGTTCTATTTTTCCTTAAGAAGTTATACACTCCTTGGATCCCTTATTGGAACGAGATCCCTTATTGGAATCTCAATACCTTTATTTGATTTTAGTAATTCATGTTTTGTGGTTTAAAATACTTTGAAATACAACATAAGTTAAACATTCTTCATTAACAATCCCAATGAAGTGTTGAAGTTTTGAAAATAACACGGACTGCTCTGGCAAACCGTTTCTACGAAAACACTTCCCATACTGTGTGACGGCAAGGAGAAACTACCCTCTGTTGTGCTGGGAATTCTTGGTGTGACGTACATGAAAGGCCAAGTCTATCCACGATTTAATATTCTGATAATCCACCCACTACGAAAAGAGACACGACGTATAACCGAGAATACATTGAGAAAACTGAGCATACGTAACACGGCGAGTAACACGAGAAAACCACACACCAGAAATGGCAATATGTCGGGCAGTTTCCTCGCGCAGTGAATATTCTAGGCTGTCAGGTTGGGTGGAAAATCTCATTGCTTGTTCCAAAGCGACGTTGATATCCGCGGCTCTCTGTGATTCTATTATGCATCGACCAGTCGCCGAACCAGCGCTGGATATGTCTTCTGTGAAGTTTGAAGAACATTTGGAAGCCCACATGCTAGGCAAAGAAACGTGAGAATTACTGTGCCAGTGTATTAAATATGTGTTTTCTCTCTCTTTCTATCTCCTTGTCTCTCTCGCTTTCACTCTCACTCTCTCCCCCCTCCCCCTCTCTCCCCTCCCCCTCTCTCCCCCTCCCCTCTCTCCCCCTCTCCCCCTCCCCTCTCCCCCTCTCCCTCTCCCCCTCTCTCCCCCTCCCCTCTCTCCCCCTCTCCCCCTCCCCCTCTCCCCCTCTCTCCCCCTCCCCCCTCTCCCCCTCTCTCTCCCCCTCTCCCCCTCTCTCCCCTCTCCCCCTCTCTCTCCCCTCTCTCTCCCCTCTCTCCCCTCTCTCTCCCCTCTCTCTCTCGAAATATGTCGTTCTGTCTCTAACTTTCTTTCTTTCTCCGACTCTCTCTCTCTCACTCACTCCCTCGCTCTCTATCACTCTCACTGTCTGTCGCTCTCTATCACTCTTTCACTTTATTCTTTCTCTCTCTCACTCTCTTATTCTCATTGTCGCTCTCTTCTCACTCCCTTTCGGTCTCTTTTTATCTTTCTTCTCTCACTCTCAGTCTATGCTTACCTTTCCATTGTTTTCTTCTTTAAGAACTGTGAGAAAAGTTCTTGATCACGGAGAGAACGTGATCAGGGCTTCGGCTGATCCTGAAGATGAGATCAGGCAGAAGATGGAGAAAGAAGGAAAAGATCTCTCACAGACCCGTTTTTAACCCACGGTAAACAAGGGGGGAGAAAACCCTTAAGATTTATTAAGCCATAAATTGTGTTTTTTTAAACGAAGGCATATCCAACAAATGGCTGTTGGTTTCTTGCTCATCCATTTGTATCAACAGATCTCATCAATTCAACGAAATGATAGGAAATGAGGAATATAATCTTCAGGGATGCAGAAAATAAGGTTAGAAAAACTTTTTGGGTTCACTTTATACCAATATGAGAATAACTGAAGCCCCCATTGAGGTTCACTTAGAAATTGGTGTGAAGAGTTCGATATTATGGAGAAACATTCCAATAAACACTAAAATTTATTTATTCCATTCATTTTGCATTGAAATGAGTCATTTTACACAACAACTCTGCTACTTTTAAAGATGAACACTAGTTTCGGATGTATAAGATGATGAATACTTATATGCACAGTTTCGAGTAGTTTTGGTACTTAAACCATACTAAATATTGCAAGCGGTTTGTATATGATCAACAAATAACTTTCCTTTGTCAGAAAAAATGCAAATTTTTAATTTTGGAACAAAATTAACATTTTCTTCAAGTCTTTTGATTTTATCTAGTCAATGTTGCACCAAGAATACCTGTATTCTCATTCAACATTCGGATTGTGATTTTTTCTGTAAAATGTTTCTTTTTTGCATTAAACGTTCTCTGGAATGAGGACGTATTTACTGTATTCTGGTGTGTCGTTTATTTCGATCATTAGTTTCAGGCGTGTAGTGTATATTATACCTGGTAGGTGGCGGTGTCCATTCCCCTGTAGAACATGAGATCTTATGCTTATCTACACATCGGCTTGTGAGGTTTCCCCTCAAGGTATCTCCTTCAGAGTGCCACCACACCAGCCGATACAAGCTTTAAGCTCCTACGAGATCTCCCGACAAGTGTGATAGGGTCGTGTTGTAAGTGTACGGATGCTATTCTCAAATTAAAGGTCACAATTTGTTCTCAATCGGCAACAATATCCAGCGACATATGATCTTCAAGTGAGCAAGGGAGCAACCCTGAATACTTGTAGTACAAATGAAAATAAACATTCCTTACAGTAACGTTTTAGGTGGACCTGCCCAGTTGACCGCCATGAGAAGTTAACAAAACTCTGTCCTTTCTGACTATTACCAAGATTTTTAATTTTCAATTGACCACTACTGGATCGAAATAGAGCCGTGAAACTAATTAACAAAAAAATTGAACAAATTGAAAATTGGCCATTTTTTATGTAAGAGACCTTTCCAGCAAGAGGTACCATACAAATAGTTTGGGTAAAGGTAGGATGCTAATCGCCCATTGTGTTGAACAAAAACTTAGTAGTGTATATGTTCTTAAGTGTGGTCACTACGCCTTTTCCTGAGATATTTAAATTTCCCGATTTGCGAGAAATCACTTGTGCCTTCTCTTGTTTAAACACACTCTGGTGGACGGGCGTGTCTGTGTATGCTGCGCAGTCTACTCAGAGCCCTCTGGAATTCTCCAGAGGGCGCTGGTTTCTCCAGAGGCGCTGGTCAGCTCTAACCACGAAGACTCTATCGAATAGTAGCAACTCTGGTAGTGGGGTACGTTCATAAAGCGTCGGCAACTAATTGCGCATCTGAACTGCAGGAACGTTACGAGGTAAATAGAACTTTTGAAGTCGTTTTTGGTCAGTGACCATCAACATTATATGTCAAGTAAACGCCGTCTACTCACACACATACACTTATGTGTAGATGTCGTTGTTGAAGTGCGTGTTTTATACGCGCACGTTTTCTTGAACTCCTGAATACCTACCACCACTCCTTTGTCAAAATTAGTTGAATTAAGAATAAATGATAGCAGGGAGCGTTGTAGAAAAAATCAGATAACCAGAAATGCTTGCTCGCGTGTGAACAAAAACTATTTTTGAACGATAAAAGAACTGCAATAGTAGTTTATGCTATTAGTTTATAATGTTAAGCTTTATTCCATGAGTACATGTTTTGAAAACGAGTGACTTTAGGAGCGAGTTTTCAAATGTGTACGAATGTAATGAAGCAACATTATAAACGAGTTGCATACTATATTTTTTTGTATAACATTATACATTTATAAGAGAATCAAACTTAATTTTGCGAAACAACTTCCCTGTGACGACTCGGGTATTTGACATCGTGCGAATAAACGGTGGTCGGCTGTTCTGTTTAGCTCTACGTCCCCCCAATTCTCTCGCTACGATTCGCTGAATGTGTGATGACGCAATCATTCATGACATAAAATCTAATAAGTCATCATTTGTGCCGTAAAATGCCCGATTATGAACGATTTCTTGGAACAGAAAAGGTGCTTTTACAATGCTGGAATACAAAAAATATTTTTATAAAAGTCTTTTTGTCAAAATAACTACACTCCCCACTCCTCTTTCAACTAGTGAAGTGAAGGCTCAAGAAAACGTGCGCGGATAATGTGTGTGTAACTATCGAACCAATGAAAAAAAATTCCTTCACAACCGCTGAAGTTCAGGTGTACCAACGTTTTGCGTACGTATTCCCACCATGCCTCCAACACAGAAATCGCGTCTCCTTCTTACTGTTTTCACGGCTCTAACATCGGACTGTAATGTGACAAGTACGTGGCAGGTCCCGGCTGGCGCGAATCTCGTGTCAGTTCTTAGGACAAGTTTGTAGAATGGAAACGATTAGGACCTGGGGCCAAATGACAGTTTGAGACATTGCCAGAGCGGGGCTGTTAAACCAAAGTTGCGGGTACAAACTCGATCAAACCATCGGCAAAGGTACTTCAGGGATGCAGTGTTACCACAGTGGCTCTGACCAGGACATTCAAACTTCGAATCCCGACAATGGCAGCATTTTCCACACTGACTTCTCAGCTTCGTCGAACTCTGCCGATGTCTGGAGGAGAATTCTAGAGGCCGGCTGCTCTGATCGGTAGTTACTCGTAGTTTCCCCCACAGCACCAGGCGAATGCCGGAGCAGTACTCTAACAAACGGGCCACGGACCGCGCGCGATCTTTCCTTCCTCTTCCTCGTCCTATCCTCTCCCCTTACACTAGCATGCACCACACTCCACACATGGCGGGAGACCGGTGGGGAGCTTAGAGCTCTTCCCGGCTGTGATGGTTAAGATCAACACCAGGCGAATACCGGAGCAGTACCCTAACAAACGGGTCACGGACCGCGCGCGATCTTTCCTTCCTCTTCCTTGCCCCATCCTCTCCCCTTACAGTAGCATGCACCACACTCCACACATGGCGGGAGGCCGGTGGGGAGCTTAGACCTCTTCCCGGCTGTGATGGTTAAGATCAACACCAGGCGAATGCCGGAGCAGTACCCTAACAAACGGACAGCGCGCGATCTTTCCTTCCTCTTCCTCGTCCTATTCTCACCGCTTACTTACATACATTTACATCCACGTACACTGCACTACCACATTTGTCGGGAGACCAGTCGGGAGCTAAGAGCATGTCCCGGCTGAAGCGGTACCACGCTGGTGGGAGGTACCTGGTTGGGGAAAACCCTTTAAGACAATGTAGGTGGGCTCTAGATCTCGCGATTCAGCGTGCGAAAATCCCGCCCCACATCCAGCGATAAAAACATGCACTACACTTACGCTAGTAATGAGGTTAGCAGTTGACGCTCCCTGATCCACTAATCATTCAATCAATCAATCGATTGATTGATCTAAGCAGCAGAGTTTTAAGAGTGAAAAACTACCTCGGAGGGGAACTTAAACGCGCGGTTCCATGTTGTACATTGACTGCATGTAAAATATCATCTTATAAGAAGAATATGGCTCTAAATTAAAATCACCTGATTTGTCGCCAGAGTGTTATCTACTTTCTCTGCCAGACGGTGAAGGGAGCGTAGCGAAATTTGCGTGGACAGGCGGAAGAGCAGACCTCACGATCTGAGCTTCGCCGTGAAAATAAGGCATTTAAGTTTGTTTGTTTGATTGATTAATGGATCGAAGAGCAGTTAGCTTCTATATTGTTTCGGTGAATAGTTTTACACGTGTGAGCAAATTACTCGTCTGCAACTTCATAATAAATTGTAAAGTCTGTTGTAAAGCCGTATACAGAATTAGCAATTATTTAGAAATCTTGTTTTTTTTAAAATAAATTCAATTTGATATCGTCACATACCATTAACCACATTGTCATTTTTCACTAAGCGATAATTTTTTGTTAATGAATTTAACAAGGAAAATCATAAATTAAACGTTGTTTGGCAACTAATGCATCTATATATAATTACGTCAAAATCTTCTCCTCAATTCATTACGGAGTTACAGAATCTGGTAACCAAGCAAAACTGGAATTTAGAAGTGATTCTAACAACCTTATTGCATCAGCAACTGAAGTAAAGAACATGGTGCTTTGTGTGAAAGAGAGTACTGTACAGTGTGTCCGATAAAACGTTTATCAAAATTCCAAATGGTCAGGAACTACCACAATAAAAAAATGAAACAATTCATCAAAACAAACAACTCCAACATTGCGAGGACAGCAATACACAGGAAGAGAGTACCGGGTGGAAAGTGTAACGTTGTTAACAAAATGGTAAAAATGGCGAAGGTAATTTATTGGTGGTCATTGGGTGGTCTAATTTATGAGGGGTCTCTTCCAAGTGCTTGACAGTTTGATCAAGCGGTGAGTAAAACTCGATATTTGTTGTTGTGTTATTTGGTACGCAATTGTTAACCTGATACAATATACGACAATGCTCCATTATCCTGTAGCACGCAATTGACACGTGGGTGAATCAGATACGATGTTTTTACCTGTAACGGTGCTCATAATTCAAAAAGTTTTTTTTGTTGTGCCGATAAGTTTCAGTGTGCAATAACGAACCTCTACATTCAACAACTATCGAAACATCCGTTTCCTTACAGAAATGGAAGTGTAATCAGTAACATAATGTCGATGATACATTTGCAATGCAGTATTATAATTCACCTCTATTAAGTAATTATTGTTTGTTTTCTCGTTGATGTTGAGTGCCTTAGCCATTAAAACAAAGTAAATTTTAACAAAACACAAATGAATAAGTAGTTACTAAATTACGAAAATTAGTAAAGTCAATAAACCATCCAATGAAAATATACGCTAGAATTTATATCTCTCAACTAACATATTCACTCTTAAAATGCTGTTGTAAAAGTGAATGCATGCATTTAAATTTTAAAGTGTTCGATAATTTTTCACTGCTCTTACCATGAAAAGTTAAGTATCCTTCCCATAATTAAAGGTTTGAATGTGACGATTAATTCGAGTTAAAGGAATAGAGTACGCTTTTATTGATTTTCAAATTCTAAGAAATATATCAAATGGATATGACCACCACATTTTTATACGAACAAAAAATAGCAGAACGTACACATGTTACTTGATATTTGATCATTGATGGACCAGCGCATGAAATTAAATTGCCATCAATAAATAATTGTTAAGGAAAATAACATAAAAGTAACAACTAATAGGAGATGGTTGAAGGTATCCTTTTCAGATATGGCTGTAGATAACATGCATTTGAGTAGAATGCTTATGGATATACGAAAAGACGAATGCATTTTTCAAACAACAGCAGATACGCAAATACATTCTGGAACATACATAATGCAGCGCATTCTGAATTTTAAAATGTAAATTATAATTTCTATTCATCTGTTACCAAATTTATCCTGTCCATTGGCACGAGTATAACTGAATACAAGAGAATTGGAGATTTCCATCACTTCTTCAAGCAGCGTTTCTTCCTCCCTACTACTTTTAGGTTGAGAAAAAGAAGACTCATCTGTGCGTTTCACAATATTTTCTTGAAAATGGATAAAGTTATGAAAATATTTATAGTGAACACATTTTTAGGTTTTCTCCTTTATGCTCGACGCCCGAAACTCTAAACACGACACTTCTTCTTGTACAACCAAAGAGTAAAGAATAGCAGAATACATAAACATATGAGAGCTGTAAACTCTATTTTCCGAGTGCCCAAACCTGAACGTAAATGTTCTGAAAAAAAGCTTTGTAGACATAAGTACAGAACTCGGATTTTCTGAATCTCAGTACTCACAGAATTTAGATTTAAGTGTTCAATAGCGCTGATAAAAATACTGCAGGGACAGTTTAACATCTAGGAATGATGAACATATGCAGGTTTGACATGCTCAGAGATTTTCCTATTCAGGTGTAACATGTTAGGTGTTCATACTATAGGCTTATCACGGAGGGGACAAAGAGATAGAGGAGCAATATGAAGGGAGTAGAGTGTAAGTGTGTTAGGGTCCGTGAGAGAGGAAGGAAAAAAAGAGCTGCAGATAGCGAGCGGAGAAAGATAATTAGAGAGAGGAGAGAGTGAAAGAGGGATAAAGAATGAATTAGAGAGGCAGATAGACTATGAGTGAGGAAGAGAGGAAGACAGAGGGAGAGAGGAGATGGAGGAGGGAAAGGTGCGAAGGGAGAGGGAGACGGAGGAAGGGAGAGGGAGACGGAGGAAGGGAGAGGGAGACGGAGGAAGGGAGAGGGAGACGGAGGAAGGGAGAGGGAGATGGAGGAAGGGAGAGGGAGTGGGAGGAAGGGAGTGGGAGGAAGGGAGAGAGATAGCGAGAAAGGGAAAGACAATAACGTGGGTGAGATAGGGAGGAAGAGTGAATGGGTGAAAGAGAATTAGAACACGCATAGGAAAGTGAGCGAGGCAGTGTTTGAAAAAGGGAGGAAGAGTGAATAAGAGGAAGAGAGACAGTGAATGAAATAGTGATTGTGAGAAAGAGTGAATGAATATAACACAGAGAATGAGAATAAGAACGGGAGTGAGGTGGAGAGTGATGGAAGAAAGGAAAGGGAGAAATAATAAGAGATGAAGATTGCGAGAAATATTTACGTCTACACTCATGGTAGAAAATAGACAAAATATCCCCCAACACATTACAATTCACCATCATCGCCCCTTACATCACCCCGCCCCTTCCCCACATCCAACCTGTACGTCTAAAGAAACCTACATGGAAACTGCTTCCAGCGCGTAGAGCCCTTCTCCTCTGCCCCCCTTCTCCCACTTCGAATTAGTGAGGAAGAGTGAGAAAGAATGGAATTGAATTAGTGAGGGAGGCGGAGAACAAATGTGAATGAATTAGAGAGGGGGAGAGAGGAAGAATGATTGCGAGAGAGAGAGATTGAGAAAGAATGAATGGATGACGAAGAGAGAGTGAAGGAATGACATAGTGAATGAAAAAATAACTACAAGAGCGAGGAGGAAAGTGCTGGAGAGAGGAAAGAGACAGCGAGAACGAGTGAGGAGCACTGAGAGAAACATTTAAGCCCACACCCCTGGCAGAAAGCATCTTACAAAAATCTAAATAGTGAGGGGGACTGAGATTGAATGAGAGTGAATTAGCGAGGGAGGCTGAGAATGAATGCGAGTGAATTAACGAGGAAGACTGAGATTGAATGAGAGTGAAATAGCGAGGGACATTGAGAATGAATGCGAGCGGATTAGCAAGGGAAACTGTTAATGAATGAGTTAATTAGCGTGGAAGATTGAGAATGAATGAGAGTTAGAGAGGAAGAGTGAGAAAGAATGAATGAGTGAAGAAGAGAGGGTGAATGCGTAACATGGTAAATGAGACAGACTACGAGAGTGAGGTGGAGAGTGCCGAGAAGAGGAGAAAAGAGTCAGCACGAATGAGTGAGTAACATGTACGCCCACGCCCCAGGCAGAAAGTAGACAAAGCATCTTACAACACATCTCAATTCGCCATCACCGCCGCTGACATCACCCTGCCCCCTCCCACACATCCGACCGGTACGTCCAAAAGAAACCAACATGGAAGCTGCTCCTCCCTCCCCTCCCCCTCCACCCTTCCCCCACCTCCTGCCCGCTCCAACGAATAAATCGCCTTCGACGCCTGGCCAGCGCGTTCGCAGCCCGAGCTACCTGTTTATGGCCGCACGCAAAGAGAAATTACTGTTATTAAAGGGGGCGGTGCCGCGGTCGTAACTCCCGGAGACTGCCGTTGTGTGAAGGCGCGCTGTTCCTCCCGCCGAGCCGCTTAGAGGAAGTCGTTGGGAAGGAAATGCGGTTATTGGAGAGGCGATGTTTGACGCATTGTTTTTGACCTCGTTTTCGTTCCTGTTGTTTGTTTGTTTGTGTTTTGTCCGTCGCTGTCGATTAGACGTCTGATGGCCGGGATGATTGAAACAAACGGTGAACACTGGATGGGTATTTTGATGTTCGGTTAATTGTTGTTTAAAATTTAGTCGTTTTGGAGTTCCAGGATTATTGATCTGAATGTGAATACATTTAACGCACAAATAAGTAGAACGTAATAACCTAGCAAGTTGGTTTTTTGAGTTCTTTTGGACGCATTTTTTATATCGAAACAAAAAATTAGACGTCTGAAGTCCGGGAAGATTGAAACAAACGGTGAACACTTGATGGGTATTTTGATGTTAGGTTAATTGTTGTTTAAAATTTAGTCGTTTTGGAGTTCCAGGATTATTGATCTGAATGTGAATACATTTAACGCACAAATAAGTAGAACGTAATAACCTAGCAACCTGGTTTTTTGAGTTCTTTTGGACGCATTTTTTATAACGAAACAAAAATTAACGAATAAGTCTGATGAATGGGCATGTTAAATCCCAGGATATAGAGGAGTTTCTACTACGTTGGTTGGTGAGATCCGGTGCCGACGTATATGTCACTTGCGGGGTTTACCCGTCCAGGTATCTCCCAAGAACCCCGACACTTGCGGGGTTTACCCGTCCAGGTATCTCCCAAGAACCCCGACACTTGCGGGGTTTACCCGTCCAGGTATCTCCCAAGAACCCCGACACTTGCGGGGTTTACCCGTCCAGGTATCTCCCAAGAACCCCGACACTTGCGGGGTTTACCCGTCCAGGTATCTCCCAAGAAGGGCACCGCGCCAGCCGGGACAAGCTCTAATTTCCTGACTGGTCACCCGATATGTGGGTGGTATGTAGGGTAGTGCATATAAGTTTAAATAAGACAATTGGTTAAGTTAGTTTAAGTAAGACAACAGTTGACAATAGGAAAACAAAGAGGACGGAAAGACCGCGTCTGGTTCGTGATCGCTTTGATAACATTTGATTTTGCCAGGAGATCCCAGGATATAGAGGATGTTCTACTTAGATCGTTGGTGAGATGCGGTGCCGACCTATACGTCGGCTTGCGGGTTTTTCCTCATCCAGGTATCTCCCAAGAAGGGCACCGCGCCGGCCAGGACAAGCTGTAATTTCGTGACTGGTCAACCGATGTGTGGGGTTGGGTAGTGCATGTAAGTTTAACTAAGAGTTAAATAATAGGAAAACGAAGAGGAAGGAAAGACCGCGTCTCGTTCATGTTCATGGAGAAACCAGGAAAAATCTAGTGCTCAGAGTAACCGGCCGCTAGATTTCTCTTCCGTGCTGAGAAACGTAGTTGCCGCTGAGATACTGCAGCAATTCGTCGTCGAAATTTTGTTGCCACCAACGCTGTCCACCAAGATCACACCTGAGCTGTTATGCAGACGAGCGAAAGTGATGAAATTTACCCCAAGATTCCCACTAATAATAAAGCCAATTTCGAATTCAAATTCTTCTAAAGTGCGGTACTGTATTACAAAGGCTTTCATTCAGATTGCTTCCGCTCCACAATTATGGCTGCAGATGGGATCAAATTCATGTTATTTACCCAGGTGGCTGCAGTTATAACTGGAAGAGACTTTTTGTGTGAAGTCTCGACATGCCTTGAGAAGCTTTGGCCGCACCCTTTTCAAAGCCGCTTCGTTGGAGTTATCACGACCAACTCTTTCCTTACATTGTGTCAGGTTTTTGGATTTGGAAGAGATGATTAAGGGTGGATTTGTTAAGTTTCTAGCATAAATTTCATCTCATGTTTTAAATTGTGTTTTTGTATTTTGTTTATTAATACTATTTCTTCTCCTCTATTTTTTATCCTTTTCTCATATCTTCTTTTCAATTCTGCCTCTCTTTTCCACTTCCCTTTTTTGTTCCCCTTCCGTTCTCCTTTTTTCAGAACATCTTTGATTTTTAATCTCTTTCGTCTCATTTGCATTTCTCCAGCTTCTTTTCCTGCATTTTATTTTGCTTTTTATTCTCTCGCCAGGTTCCCATTCTCCATCATACAAGCTTTCCTTTTCTCTTCCATTTGCTTTCTAATCCAACACTTAATTCTTCTTTCTGTTTTTTCTTCCTATTCCTCTTATCTCACTTCTTTTGTGTCGGATTCCTCGTCCATAATACTTTATATTTTGTACTTGTTTAATGAAATGACACGAAATAAACGAGATGGTTTTTACGCAGGAGTATCTTTCTCATAAAGTCTACACTTTTCGTTTAAGGTCTTCAAATATACAATTGCCCGACTACAGATAACTAGCACATCTCTCTTAATGGACAAATTTCAGCACTGAGAAACGAAATATGGATATATTAAGAAAATGCTGTCATTGCAATAAAAATCTATGTTAGTGTAAAATATCCTCGTGCATTTTTATGACTATTCTATATTGCAAAATACAATATATAATATTTATGTGTGCTTGTATGAACAACTACTACTAACGTAAAGAAAAACGCCACACTTTAAGTATCTACTTTCTTACACAAACGTATGTGTAATATATATTTTTATACACTCGAATTATACACTTTTTTCCGTTCCATATAAAATGTTTTAACCCACATTTCTTTCTCCGTTCCGTCCTCACTGTTCGTCCCCTGCCCGTCCTCACTGTACGCCCAGTGCGTCTCGCCTGTTGGTCCTAACGTATCGTCCTCCCTCCGAAACGACATAATACCAACTGCGTTGCCAATTGCAAAACTGATTTTGAAATAAGTTTTCAAAATTAATTTTGATTCTTTTATAAATTAATAATACTGTTATACAAGAAAATAGCGTATACAACTGGTTTATAATCTTGCTTTAGTCCATTCGTATTATTTTTAAAAACTGTCTCCAATCGTAGCTTCTTTTCACGTCATGTACTTGTGAAATACAACTTAGCACTATACGCTAGTTGCATAATATACTAGGAAATATACACCGAAAAGAAGATTCAGTGTAGTTTTTACTACGATTTCTTTATTTATAAATATTTTCATTAATTAAGAATATTTATAATCTAGATCATGTTTTCCACTCTATTTTGTTATAACATCTACTCCTGTGCGGAACTTAATTAAACTGGAAGTTTCCCTTTAATACAGTTGGCAAAACTGGAAATTGATAGTGAGCGTAAGTGGAAGACGAACAAGTTTCCTCGTCTTGAACACGTTAGCAACTACTTCCAAGTACGCCGCTATATACTATCGACAGTTCGCACCGAGCAGCCGTGCCGTCACGGCACATCGTACGCCACAGCTCTCTCACTGCGTAGTGTGTTTAGATTGAGTGTCAAACTAGTCTCGCTTGCACAGCAATCTACGAGTGTCTTTTAAATATTAAACACTGTTACACCAAAAACAGTTTAATTTTTGAAAATAGTATTATAAATATTTACCACAAGTGAGTGAAAACCAACCTGTGAGCGCGAGTGGTGAAATGAACGTACAAGGTAGCCCCGAGTCGGGGCTACACTGCACCTCAGAAGTGTTCGTGAACGCTATGGATACCTTATATGCAAGCAACAGCGATCAGTGCATTCTCCCAACAGCACAATTTCAACTTTTACAACAACAGCGGCAACATCTGCAACTCCTTCATCAGCAACAACAGCAGCAACTACTGCTGCTTCAACAGAATCGACCCACAGCGCAGCAAGGGCAACCGTTAATGCAGCAGCAACCGCCCCAAACTACCCTGCCTCAAGAACACCAAAGCGAGGAGATGCACGCAACAACTTCCAACAAAACGCTTTCAAACGTAAGTAAACGAAAGAGAAATGATGATGAAAACTCTATGCCATTATACAATGTTCAAACTTCATCGCGTTTCGAAGTGCTTCAAAATCTTAAAGACAGTGATCTTAGTACTCCAGAACAAACATTAAAAATTCCGCCCATAATTATGCACAACGTACTTGACTACAACCAAATGATTTCCGACATTAAATCAGTCGTCAAATGTGATTTCACAACCAAGACAGCCGGTGATCAACTAAAAATCATGCTCACTACAATAGAAGATTACCGTAATTTTAGACATCACTGTGTTGAGAAGAACAGACAATTCTATTCTTTCCGCGACCCTTCTATTAAAACCTTTAATGCTGTGTTGAAGGGCATCCCCACATGTTACTCGGAAGCTGACATTTTAAAAGAACTTGAACTCAAATACCCTGTTACCAAAGTGACTAGATTATTTGACAAAAAGAAAAATCCAATCGAAATTTGTGCTCTAGAAATAAAAGACAATAAAGACGGGAAGTCAATATTAACTTTAAACCGCCTGATGCATTGCGTCATACAAGTTCAACCTAGAACAAATCGAAACTACCCAATACAATGTAAACGTTGTCAAAGGTATGGACACTCGCAAGCAAACTGCCGACTCACTCCGAGGTGCGTTAGATGTAAAGAGTCACACCACTATTCTCAATGCACAAAACCAAAAAGTGACAAACCGAATTGCGTAAACTGTGGCGAGGACCACACGGCCAATTACAAAGGCTGTCGAATTTTCAAAGAAACTAGCAAGCACGTTCAAAACCTTCTAAATGAACGCAGGTCAAGGTCAGAGCAACAACCGCCGCCGCGCAACAATCCCTCTCGTAGCCCCCCAACATTTAGCCCTCGCGGATTTCCTCCCCTTCCCAAAACCAATACCCCGTGGTCACCGGTTCAATCTTTGCAAACCCAAATGCCAATTGATGTATCCCAACTAATAACCACAATAGTATCACAAGTAATCTCAGCTATAATCCCGCAAATTCAAAATATTATACAGTCAGTGCTAAAAAAATTCCATAATGGCAAATAAAATCACTTTAATGAATTGGAATGCAAACGGAATTAAAAGACAACAATCACAAATAGAAATTTTTCTTCACGAACACAAAATTGATATTGCATGCATAACCGAAACCCACTTGGTTCTAAATGAAAAATTCAAAATTTCTGGTTATAAAATATATAGAAGTGACAGAATTTCAAATGTTGCAGCGGGGGCTGTTTTGATTGCTCTTTCAACCCGAGTCAAACATCAACGGTCACTTAGCCCCAACACTTCTAACCTGGAAACTGTGTCAGTCACCGTAACCATAGATAATAAAGATTACATAATAATAACAGCATATAAATCTCCGAATAAACAATTTCCAGTAAAAGAATACAAGGAAATATTTAATAATAACACCAACGTTATTCTACTAGGAGACCTAAACAGTAAATACCAAGCCTGGGGATGCAATTGCACAACCCAGCAAGGCACTAAATTGCAATCCTTTGCAGTAAACAATAACTTAGATGTAATAGCACCTTGGCAGCCAACACATTACCCGTACAATAGTAATATTATCCCAGATATTTTAGACATAATGGTGTCTAAAAACTTCCACTTACCTACATCTCAAACCGTACTTCCTGAATTAGATTCAGATCATTGCCCAGTCATCATTGAACTAAAGTCTTCAAACCTCTTGCAGTCTAATAATCCCTTCACAGTTTTGGGCACGAAAGGGCACATCAACTGGAATAAATTTAGAGACCTATTAGAAATAAACCTTCACTACCCGGAACAGATACAAACAACAAATGAAATAGACAACCAGGTAACTAATATCACACAGAAAATCTACGTTGCATTGCTACAATCAACAACTCCTTTCGCAAGACCTATCACTAACAATAGAAATCCGATTCCAAAGAATATTCTAAACCTAATTAAAAGTAAACGTAACCTTCGACGGCTCTGGCAAATCAACCGCAGACATGACCTTAAAGCAAAAATCAACAAATTAGGGAGAACAATCAAAGACAAATTAAATCAAATTCGAATAAGCAATTTTCAAAGATCCATAGCTCAAATACACCCTAATAGTAGACCACTCTGGTCAACCATAAAAAGACTATGTAAAGAAACTACTGACATTCCTATCCTGAAACACAACTCAAATGTAGCTTATACGGATCATATGAAAGCCAATATGTTAGGTAAATATCTGCAAAATAGTTTTACTCCAAACACAAATACAAATTCTTCCTTTACTAATTATATTACAAAAAACGTCCTGTTACCAGACTATAATGTCCCAGATAAAATAAAATTTATATCCCCATCCGAAACATCTAAAATTATTAAGCAGTTGAAAACCCGAAAATCAGCAGGTCACGATCATATTAACAACAGAGCTCTTAAAGAATTACCCAAAAGAGCTATAACTATTTTAACCGCCTTATTTAATTCCTGTCTAAGACTGGGCCACTTTCCAAAAGATTGGAAATTATCTATAATCTTACCCTTCTGTAAACCAGGCAAAGATCCTCGCTTTCCTACAAGCTACAGACCAATAAGCCTCCTACCCTCAATCGCAAAGGTATTTGAAAAATTAATTCACAGCAGATTATCTACTTACCTAACAAAAATTAGCGCTATCCCAGACTTTCAGTTCGGATTCAGATCTCAACATAGCACCACCCACCAATTGCTCCGTTTAACTGAATATATTGCAAATTCATTTCACAGCAAAAAATACACAATTGCAGTTTTCCTAGACATTGAGAAAGCCTTTGATAAACTCTGGCATGAAGGTATTTTATACAAACTGCTCCAACTAGGAACTCCCAAGTATCTACTCCATCTAATCAGAAGTTTTCTAAAAGATAGATTTTTTTCGTCCGTATTAACTCAAGTCTCTCAAACAGATTTGAAATTAATGCAGGAGTCCCTCAAGGTTCTTGTCTCTCTCCACTTCTCTTTACTGTTTACATGTCGGATTTACCACAGTCAGACTATACAGAAATTGCCCTTTACGCAGATGACACAGCACTTTTTACCTCACATTCAGACATTAGCTGCGCCTTTGACAACATACAGATTAACCTAAATAACTACATTAAATGGGCTTCAAACTGGAAAATAAAGATTAACGCATCTAAAACTCAAGCAAAAATATTCACACTCCGCAAACCTCCTCAACCACCCCTCCTCAGCTTCCAAAACACAAATATAGAATGGATGAGTGGAAATACACCTGCAAAATACTTAGGAGTATTACTTGACACCAAACTAAACTGGAAACAACATATCAAATCTATAACAGATAAAACTTATGCAAAAATATCCAAACTATATCCAATAATAAATAGAAATTCCGGACTTAGCACTGACTGCGGCTTAATCATCTATAAAACAATAAGACCAACCCTCACATATGCCTGCCCGATCTGGAATAACGCCGCAAAAACAAACCTAAATAAAATAGAAATAATACAAAATAAATTTCTCAGAAAGGTCATTAAAGCTCCTTGGTTCATAAGCAACATACAAATCCAAAATGAACTAAATATATCACCCATTAACGAATATATAAATCTTATGACTCATAAATTCTTCTCATCCCTTCCCCAATCGCGCTGTACAACAATTTTCAAACTAGGTAAAACGTTTGGTTCATCAAAAAGAATAAGATCACGATTCCCTAAAGACTCCCTTCGTCCACCTTAAATCACCTACCCATCTTCCACTTTCCAAAAATTCCACCCACTGACACCCTCTCCTCAAAATTATCACATATAACTCCAAAAACTGTTATCCACAGTTTCTTCTCAAATAACAACGTTTTATAAGACCCCTGAGAGAGGAGGTAACGCATGCGGATGTCCATCCCTAAAAGTTAATGTGTATAATATTGTATAATGAACACCCCTGAAAGGCAGAAATGCCGAGCAGGTAGAAATAAAATTTAAAAAAAAATATATACTATCGAATTTCGAGAAGGCGCCAGGAGTGCCAACAGGTTCTCTATCGAATAGCAGTCTCGAGTGTTGCGTTATTAGGTCTGGGTGATGTTTGCTAGACCCACGGTTGCAGGCAGCGGTGTAGCAGTCTCTGACAGTTACACGCCAGAGAAAAATTGCAGAAAGTATATGATGGGTTTAGAGCACTCGGGATATAAGTGATCTAAATGTGACGAGAAAATCGAGTTGAAAATGTTGAGTGACTATAGACAAAGCATACGGAAAGTATTTTCTTTACACCGCTACATCTCGGAGACTGTTTGAGCTATTGGAATACCAATTGTTCATGAAATGGAATAGTTCTTACTTTACACTCCTATTCCTGTCTTAAAATTTTCCAAAATGCACTTATACTTCGTGTGATCTGTAGCCTTTCTTTGAGGTGAGAAGGGAGGAAAGTAATTTTAGTTTGTAACTTTCCTATGAATAGTTTTGTATCTGACAGGGGAAATTGCAGAAAGTATGTGAGGGGTTTAGATATAAGTGACCTAAATGTGATAATGAAAAAATCGAGTTGGAAAACGTTGAGTGGCTATAGAAAACGAATATGGAAAGCATTTTCATTACACCGCTACAACTCTGAGACTGTTTGAGCTTTTGGAATACCATTTGTTCATGATGACAAGAAATAGTTTTTACTTTACACTCCTACTCCTGTCTTAAAAGTTTCCGACAATGCACTTATACTTCGTGTGATCTGTAGCCTTTCTTTGAGGTGAGAAGGGAAGAAAGTAATTTTAGTTTGTAACTTTCCTATGAATATATATATATATATATATATATATATATATATATATATATATATATATATATATATATATCTGACCATGACAGCGAGGTGAACTTCCTTTATTATGAAACACCTGCGTAATAATTAGCAATTCTGCGTTATTCTTATTTCATGCTTGTAAAAGGAGCACACGGTATTTTAAAAGAAACTGTTTTTTCTGCGACTGAATGTCGCCACCTATAAACGAAGTCTCATGTACACAAACAAGTTACACAAAATTATTGCCCTGCGCTCGGGTACTCTCCGAATTCGTATGTATATTTTTTTGATAATTAAATTTGTTCAATGAATTGGTTGCCCCGACCGGGATTCGAAGCCGGGCCTTCTGGTTTACGTCCAGCGTCCCTTTCTGCCATGGGATAAGGGGTTTATGTGATTAGCACGAAGAGATCTCTTCACTGTGTATACTGGTCTTCACAACATTCGGGTAGGCTTTTCAATCGTCACCCAGCAATAGATAGGGGGACATTTGTAAGGAACGCTCACAGTTATTGCACCGGCTGGGAATCGAACTCGGATTTGCACTGTGGAAAGCGAGCACGCGAATTCACGAGTCACCGAGGGCCTGAATAGTGTCATACCATTCCCCTAGTAATCATCGGAGAAACAACGAAAATCTACCGATCAGAGTAACCGGAAGCTGGAATTCTCTTCGAAACTATTGAACCTAGGTGTAGTTTCGAAAATCCGCCACAATCGGAACTCGAAATCTAGGACCTCCCGCTTAGAGTCGCTGCAGTGTCAACAGTTATTGCCCTGACATAAAACAGCTGGACAGATTTGACAGAAAACGCCTCATATCCGTGCGTTTTCCATGTTCGGTCTGTTATTTTCCAGAAACCGATGGCCGTGTCCAGGTGGCCATACTTGGCCTCCTACCACTGGCCTGTTCCTACTACATCCGTCCATCTGTCCGTCCAATCGACCACCCTCCCCCCCCCCCCCCCGACTCCACGACCACCACATCCACCGAGGGGACGACATAGAGGGCGTGGCTTGCGCTTCAGACCGGAAATTATTTTCAGAGAGCGTCGGAAAATAACTTGAGGGGCCGCCTGCAACTAATTTGGACGGGAAATTATTATATTTAAGGGTGAATGTAAGGTCCCTCCCCTTGGTGAGTGGCTAGTACCCCGGTCGGCAGCACGTGGGGGAAGGTTGGTACTCCTGCAGGAAGGTCGAAAGCCGCAGGGTTTACGAAGACCGATTGGGAGGCACGTGCTCATATCCTGCCGAGGACCAGATGGCCGGATATAATATGCAGGGCGAGATATATTGAAACTCGATTTTTTATTTCGAAGGTCAATTTCAAGCGGATTTGCTGGTAAAATTGTTGGTGTACCGGACTGGAATACTTGAGTACGCGTGCGCGAATTTGGTTGAAGTCCTGGCTATTTAAGGGCAAAATTATACTTCATGAGCTACATTTCCGATGCAGATACGTCAGATAATTGGAACCTAAAATCAGGCTTCGGTTTGGCGTCCTAGTACAATGGAGACACAACTATTTCGCCACTGAACGTAACGAACGTGAATTAATTAAATGCATAGTAAGTAAATTAGTAATTAATAAGTTAATAAAAATACGTAAATGAGTAGTATATTGTTCAGAACGAAGTAAAGCTGGTTGTCTAAATGTCGTAGATATGCATCTGTTCGGATATCGTCAAACCTAAAAGGCGCTTCTGACAATCATTCTTAAAACCCTTAATTCCCATAATAATAATATCAGTCAATTCCCTTATCTCGCTGATTGGTGTCATTGTCACAACAGGCCTTCACTCTATTACACGTACTGTCAGAAAGCAATGAAAATATTGGCTGACGTGGCAAACGGCTAAGGGTGCAGGAACTGCAGAAGAAATGGTACGTTCACAAGAATGCATTCTTGCAATTCTGACTACTTATGGCACATGAAATTATTATTATTATTTAACAACACACAGTGGCATAGAAAGTTTAATTTTTAATTATTTAACTTTTAATTATATTTAATAATTAAGATTTTTCAACACCACGAAATGATAAACGCCAATATATTTCGAACTTGTGAGCAACTTTTGGAGGTGCTTAAGAACACAACGATGAAGTGATCATTTTTTTATTTCCTGTGTGTCTTACGCGTGGAGAGAATGGTGTCATTACGAGAGAGTGATATCAGCTTTACGGAGCAGCGACAATGGAAATATCTGCCACCAGAGTGCAGCTTCGTTGAGGGAACCTTCCGTTTCCGATGCATCTCAATCCATCATCGGTGCAACTCAATCCACCATCGGTGCAACTCAATCCACCATCGGTGCATCTCAATCCACCATCGGTACATCTCAATCCATCATCGGTACATCTCAATCCACCATCGGTACATCTCAATCCACCATCGATATATGAACATTCAATTATATTATTACCACTTCTCCAATAAAATTATTCATGTCAGGTGTGGGTAGGGTCGCCAACCGCCCTTCATTTGGGAGGACAGACCTCATCTCAATATTCCTCTCGTCCTTCTTTGTATTTTAAATGACCTTCGTTTAATATGTTTTAATATTTGTTGTCATTATCACACGACCAACATCTGCCACATTGTATTGTATAGAATTTAGAATAGAAAGCATGAATATCCTTTTTCTGAAAGCTGACACACATTGCACGATAGTGTCTCAGTCTAGCGACTAAAATTTAAAAAAGAGACGCTCAGACCATCTTTATCTGCATGTTACAAACGAATATTTTCACTTGAATCGCAAATCGAGATAAGAAAGAAATAGAGCCGAGGTTAGTCTAAATTAAATATTTATAAAAAGATGTGTGATGATGCGTTATTTGTTTTTTGGCTTATCGAGTATTCTCCTTTTTACATGAACATTGTTGGCAACCGTGGGTGGGGGTGATGAGGCTTAGGAACTAAGAATCATATTTAAGATTGTGTACAGCAGACAGAACTTGCAATGCTGCGATCGAATGATTGCCATTTACCCATTTAGTAAAAGTTACAATATGAAATAATGGGGACGTTTACGCAGTCAGGCTCATCCTCGGTACTGTTTTTTATTTTCAATGTTTATATTACTTTCATTGTTTACTTTTATTGCTATATTTTTTTGTTTCCAGTTAAATATTAATTGCAAATTAATAAACATGGCCACTGTCAAATTAAATTTTCTTACACACGAATTTAATATTGGCGTTTATATGCCAACTAAAAAACATCAACTTTTAAAAACATCAGTTTTTTTGTCGATGTATTATGAACATTGATGTTTTAATTTTGGGCATCAAAGGTTGGTAACATTGGTGTTCTGTCATCGATGTCGGAAGGTGGTGGTCTGGCTTGCAGGCAGAATGAAGCCACAGAGTTTACAGATGATCCAATTGGCAGGCACCTGTTCATATCCTGCCACCGCCCAGAACGCCGGATATAACATCCAGGGTGTGAAATATTGAAATTGATTTTTTAGATAGAAAATTCCAAGTTGATTTGAAAATTTAAAGAGGATGTTTCATTGAAGTGGATTGTGTAAAAAGCATATGTGAAACTCATAACTCATTAATAGTGTTCGGATTGTGTTGTACTAATCAGTAAGGAGATTATTACTGAAATGGAGTTGAGTATACATTTCGATTTGTTGCCTTTTCAAAAGTAGTATATTTTTTCATTCTTAGTATAATCAACTCGCATTTCTTTCTTGAAATATCTTCAAACATCCTTGTAAAATATTGAAGAAATATTTCTGGTTAAAAAAATGTATATTGATGTTTAAAATATTAATCATATTATCATTTGGCAATCGTAATTTTAAAATGTTTGCGCATAAAACAGGTATTTCCAAAAAAATATCTGCATTGAATGTATGTACATAAACAATTACGTGCAGTAATCGTAACTTTTGTAGTACTTTTCTACCTCAAAACCGTAATACATCTACAATCCCGTCTATTTTTAGAAAATATACGATGTGCCAACGGAAAATCTCAAATCTGCATTTACCCTGAAGTAAAAACAGAGACATGTTTATTTACCTGAATTAGTTATTTAAGTGTGTTAGTTTATCGTGCTTGAACTATTATTACATCGTTTATACTTTCCTTTTAAGCATTATTTCTGTATTATATGTGCTTACATATTTTATTATTCCTAATACTTCACTTCTCATAAACCCTTACGATCGAATCTGTATATTTAATAGTTCGTTGTCAAACCCTTTTGCGATTCGCATTTCACTCTTGCACTATCACTTATGATTCTTGTTTTGATTCTAATCTGCCCAATTATTTCCCCTTCTCTTACACCCACTCCCTTTAAACAATTTTTTATTTAACACTCACACACACTATTATCTTTTTTTCATTAATTTCTTCTTAAAGTACATTATTCTCGCTCATCACTTTTTAACTTAATTCCTTCCCCTTTATACTCACTCAACCTTCCTTCACTATAACCTCATTTCTCTCCCTTCCAATTCAATATGGCTCACATTTCCTAACACACTTTCTCAGCCTCTCCTTCAATCCTCCCCCTTTTTTTATTATCCTGTTTTCCTCCCATATACATTCTTCTTTTTTCTTTTACCTCTTTAACATTAACCCTTTTTTTATTTTCTTCAGTATGTTTTTAATTTTCTTTATCGTTTCTTTTCATTTTATATCATTTCATTTGTAATGTTCCAATTTCCTGTAACCAAAGTTAATAGGCACTAATTTTAAGTCAAGAGAAAATGAGTGAATATTAGACCATTCCTAAGGAACATAATGCTGGTAACATACAATTTAACTTCAAGCTGTGCTCTGTATGTTGTTTAGTTGTACGTTGGGTGAGCAAAAGAAAGTCCAAATATGTCTAATTATTTTTCCCCATATTTTATGTTTAATCGATGTTTATGACTTTCACGGTTTATTTGTAATTGTGCCAAATTAAATAGAACAAAATATATACCAGAAATATGTCAGAATGATATATTTTGTTTAGATCCCACTGGAAAACGCAATGGACTGTACGCAATAACTGTTCTTTGAGTTTCAATAAACATTATACAATTATCAGAATCTACATGAAGGGTTAATGTTTAGGTTTCATATTCATACAACACGAGCACACAAATATATGGTAGTTAATCAATGAATATTCTTGGTTACTCATAACAAACATTGTCCTGAATTCACATTTTCCCCCACACTATCTGTAATTTTCGCTCGTGAAGTATACGTAATTAGATCTCTATCCCAGTTTCGACCTGAACGGTGGAACGGTCGTTGAAGATTTATAGGTCAACAAGAATAGCAGTCCCGTGAGACTTCCTGGTCTAAGTACTGGCGAAGGCACATTCATTAGATGTAATCGCCAACTTCGCGCCTTTCAAACTGAAAGGCACGATCGGCTCCAGATAAAATGGAAAAGAAACATCTCCTAAACGGACTGATAAATGTGTTCGAGGTGCCTTCGTGACTTGAAACTCACAGTGAAGATATACGACCGAGCTCAAGATGAATGCCGTGAATATTTTGTGGGCGGTGTGGATGATATTGGGATTCTGTTTTCACTGAAGGAAAATTCATAACCATACTTGAAAGTGAGAAATCGTCTGAGGTTACTCCAGGTAAAAGATATTGTCGCTAGTGTGACTGCAGGACTGGAAAGGTGACGGATTTTCGACACTTGATAGATATGGTAGCTACTTTGCGTAGTTTTCGGCGGTTCTACCGGTCAATACCAGGCTATTCCGATCAATGACAGCACGCGATCTTTCTTTCCTTTTCTTTGTCATATCTTGTATTGAATTGAAATGAATTGAATTTGCCTTATTTTACGTGGCGAGACTCGGGCCATCAGGCCCGCTCTTCCGTCTGACCACGCAAATTTCGCTACGCTCCTTTCACCAACTAGCAGAGAAAGGAGGTATTTCTTGGGCGAGAAACAGCCGATTTTTGAATTTAGCTCAGAGGCTACGTCATTTAGGCTTGAGGATCTTTTACATGCAAGTAAATCTACTAACATGGGACAGCCGGCTTTACTTCCCCTCCGAAGGAAGACGTCGCCCTAAAAATCCACGGCTTCGATCGGGTTTCAACCCGCGAGCTTGGGTATCCGAGTCCGGTACGGTAACCGTCACACCGCCGCCGCCGCGTATCTTCACCCTCACACTCACGTACAGACACTTACATAAACACACACAAGATGATTGATTGAATATTTCGTCTTTTCGGGCGCGTCAAATACTATAATAATTATTTACGTAAGTATGGGGCATGCTTTTATGACGGAAAGTGATGTGTTCTTTCCGTACAGGGTGGAGAGAACCGACGCCACCCTATACGTCGACTTGCTGTGTTTTCCCAATCAAGTATCTCCCACAAACGGAGCACCGCCCCAGGCGGGACAAGCTCTGAGGTTCTCACTGACCTCTCGGCATGTGTGGTAACTTAGTGAATGTTAGTGTGAGAGGCGAGGATAGAATAAGAAAGAGGAAGGAAAGATCGCGCGCGGTCCGTGGCCCGTTTGTTAGGGTACTGCTCCGGCTTTCACCTGGTATTCAACAGACACATCACAAAAAAATACGTATCTGAGCAGCCGAATAAATTTTCCTCCTTACCGGCTACAATTGTCACTAGTCATCTAGGTAACGTACAAAATCCTGCCACATTCCGGTACTCGAATCCTTGGCCCTCGCAGTCAGATGTACTGTAGATGCCTTGATCCACGTAAGCTGATAGTAATTTGTTTACCATACACTACGCGTCACAAAATTCAACCGTACTATTTACTTGCCCGTCTGGTAAGCGCTTCAGTTACCCTGAAGAGGCGGGAATTTATTCGTATTTGGAGGCACAAATTTCACTTTTCCAGATTACATATTTGCAGCTATATTCGGGCCTACCTTAAATTCACTTGAAACCACTAAAATTAACTTAAAACCATTACAAAATGTATATTTGGGCTTTCTTAGTGTTCATTCGGTAGAGTTTCATTAGACAGGGCGTTAGAGGCGTTCTTTTGTATAGGATACGAGGCGAAGGGCCTGCCCAGAGGAATCGCCCCCCACCCGTTGCGTTGCGTCAGGTGACCCGACTCTCCTCTCCCAAGAAAAGTTCACGCCGCCTCGGAGCTGAGTATACGTGTTATGCAATCGGGCTGTCGTGTTGTACCGTGCGTTTTCCCATCCCCAATTATAATTGATGAGACGACTCGCAATTCTACAAGTTCTAGTGACAATTTCGCTTTGGAAGTACAATTCGGCCGTTGGATATTCATGTAATTGCTCATACTTCGCAAGTCAGCCAGTTCGCCCGGTAATCTAATCCATATCTTAATAGTTTTACTTTCTCGCGTACTACATAAGTGTAGTCAAACTGTATTACCTAAGTGTATTATAGCAAAACTATTGTAATACTGCATCAAAAAATTGCGATATTGAGACAGATCAACTCCTTTTACAGGTCCCTGATAGAGAAGAAGTAGATAAAGCTTGATCTTATATGTAGTACATCACTACCTCCAACAAGTGTAGTCACCCACGTTTTCTGAGTTTTTGATGTCTAAAAATTGATTTATGGCATAATTAGAGTCTATTCTTCTGTACGTCCTCTGTTCATTCGACTATCTTTCCGACTGTTTGTTCCACTATCTGTCCGATTGTGTACAACGCTAGCAGCCGTAGACTTGATTGTCACCAAATATTGTATTCCCAGATCGACCTGGCTGATGCTGCCATTTCTTGAATTTGAAACAGATTTCATTTTCCGGTCTACATTATACGACGCAGCTAGTACATATTCAAAATTTTCTTGAAAATAGCTCCAATTTTTTCTTTTTTAATTTTTTCTCAAATAGAGTAACGTTTGCTTATAGTAAAAATGGAACAGATGTCATTTTCAAATACTCTCTGTAATTACTAAAATAACGAAAATTTAAACTTTTTCGGCGCCTTCCTGCAACTAAAATATTGAAGATAGAGGCATTTTTCTTAATGAAATGTTTTTCGAAATTATATCACTACATGTTCTCGTACATTTTTTAAAAATGTGAAACTAAATGATACCGATTACTATGTCGTTAATTGTGAATATATCTAATTTTTCTTCTTCACTTGTTCAAATATTCTTGCTTGTTTTGCACTTACATCTTTTCCTTGGATGGTCTAGTTCCTGATTTCCAATAGATGTGAACTGATTTTGCTCTCTCCATGCCATGATTATCCAATCTTTTCGCAAGCTGCATTCGTTTTGGATTATTTTCGTGGATATGACCATTCATTAACTATTAATATTTATGTAAATATCTCTTTTACATAAAAAAGATGCAAACTAAGGGTAACTCAATTTTTTGCAGAAGCATTTCTGAGTCTATCAGGTAACGTAATTCAATTTTCCCAAACTCTTGAAACATTTTTACTTTCGTTCTCATCGTAATTCTTCGTAATTCCACTTCGCTTGAGCACATTGGAAAATATTGAAGTAGATTGATGTGAAGGGCAATAATTGAAATACTTAATATTTTTGGGGCGTCGCAACCATTAGCGGATGCCAGTATTTTGTAATGGAACGAACGTTAATGGAATTTCTGCCGACAATTTTTCTTCTGCCGTTCTGACAGCACTTCATTAAACTTGCGTCCAAAGTGGCGATTGACGTTCTGTGACGTCACTCGCCAAATGCCCGCGCGGTACGAGGATTAGCGTACTCGGCTACCGTACCTCGCGCGGCGATGGTGTAACGGTTAGCGTTTCGGACTGTTGTACCCAAGTTGGCGGGTTCAAACCCGATCGAAGCCGTGGATTTTTAAGGGCGAAAAAATCCTTCGTGCGCCTTCCTTCAGAGGGGAAGTAAAGCCGGCTGTCCCATGTTAGTAGATTTACTTGCATGTAAAAGATCCTCAAGCCTAAATGACGCCTCTGAGCCAAATTCAAATCGCCTGTTTGTCGCCCAAGAAATACCACCTTTCTCTGCTAGTTGGTGAAAGGAGCGTGGCGAAATTTGCGTGGTCAGACGGAAGAGCAGGCCTAATGGCCTGAGTCTCGCCACGTAAAATAAGGCATCAATTCAATTCAATTCACCTACGCTCGCGGGTTCACACGCGGCTTGGGCCTGTGGATTGTTCAAAGGAAGGCCGGCTGAGACAGATCAGCGAGAACAACGTTTACCTGCGGCATCGTTGGCCAGCAGGACCTTGGGTCCCGGGCGAGACGAATCTGGTCTCTTTTTAAAATAAAAATAAAAAATAAACATTGGTGCGTCTTTCGCCCATCTTGAGCGTTGATCTTATGGAGTAATTCTCCTTGGATATTATTTTGTCGTTTTGTCATGCCTCGTCGCAGTCAATCAGTGCCTTTCCAGTGCCCTTTGGCCAGGGTCTCGACGCCGGTAGTAGGTTTTCCAGTAATCTCCCCAGACGGTCACCCAACCAGGAATGCGTGGTATCTCGAATTGCTTAACTTTCGTGATTTCACGGAGCGCGTTGAAGCAATTAGGTTATACAACACCGGCTTCTGACTTTCGTCACTGGCTGCATAGCTGATGGAACGTATCAGTCGACGATAGTCACAGGTAGTACGTCATTGACTTACCGTCGATCACATCTTCTTATGAGAAATGACTTCCGTCTTAGTTTCACTACTTACATCAACATCTTTAAACACTCAGAAATTATCTCTGCTAATGGCGTTAGCAAATACAACTCCATAAAACACACATCCTGTGGAACTGAGTAGCCCTTAATCTTGTCTCCTTGGTTTGAAGAAGTATTCTGCTTGTCTATTCAGGGTCTTCTGGCATGGTAACCCATTGCTAACTGTAGACAAATGACAATAACACCTCGCAACGTTTTACAGGGGTCGAATCCAACCTTTGCGCATACAGCGAGTTTCGAATCCGGTCAAAGGTTGGGATTTTTATTTGGTGATTTCCGTTTGTCAGAATGGCTCTGAGATCGACTAAGGCTTCTTTCCAATCCATGTGAGAACTAGGAACATTCCTGGGGGTCGGAGCGGAGTGTGCTCTCTTCACAACCTCCTCTTTGGGCAGATGGCGAAGAATTGGTGACAATAAGATGCACTTGAGAAAGCGGTGAAATAGAGGAATTATGGACGGAAAGTGATGGTTGGGGAGAAAAGGAGGACGACGACGAGGAGGAGGAGAGAGAGAGAGGAAGAAACAGAGGGAGAGAGGAGGGAGAGAGGGAGAGAGAGGGAGGGAGAGAGGGAGGGAGAGAGGGAGGGAGAGAGGGAGGGAGAGAGGGAGGAAGAGACAGAGATAGAGAGTAAGGGAAAACGGGGGAAAACGAATGGAAGAAATGGGAGGATGCAAGAGGAAAGGAGGAAGAGTGAACAAGAGTTCAAGAGATCTATAAGTGGGAGAGAAACCCTATATTCACCTCCTAGCGCCACATCGCTCTGTACACAATGCACAGGGGTAGACACACACTCCCTTTACCTTTACTTACAGCATATTTGCATGCACCATGTCATATACACATTTCATACCGCACATGTCAGACTAGGGAGTTTAGTTACCGGCTGCAATGCTCGGTCGCTTGAAGAGATACCCGGAAGGGGAAACCTCACTGGCTGACATTTCCTATCCCATGCGATGGTTCTAATGGTGAATTAGGGGGGGGGATGAACGTCGCACATTCCTAGATATAACAAGTACTTTAACACTTGCGGACCTCCAATGATCAAAGTGATTGACACGCTTGGAGGCAAGAAATACTCATCGACTGGAACTGCATTTTAGCTGTCGTTACATCAATCAAGATATGAAGGTCTGGGGACGTAAAAATCTCTTGATGATAATAATAGGCTAATCGGTATGGAAGTAACGGCTGAGTTGGCTCAGCCGTGCCTCAACTGATGTCACAGCAGTGCCTCTAACCGGAAGGACTTCGGGTTCGAGTCCCGTCGATGACATGATTTTTGAAACTAGCAGCCTATCTAGGCCGAATTCTGTCACATTGTGGAGAAAAAATCTAGTGGTCGGCTGCAGTGATAGGTAGTTTTCCGTGGTTTCTCCGATCAATATCAGGCGAATACCGGAGCGGTATCCTAACATATTGGCCACAGACCGCGCGCGATCTTTCCTTCCTCTTCCTTGTCCTACCCTCACCCCTTACACTAGCATGCACCACACTCCACACATGGCGGGAGACCGGTGGGGAGCTTAGAGCTCTTCCCGGCTGTGATGGTTAAGATCAACACCAGGCGAATGCCGGAGCAGTATCCTAACAAACGGGCCACGGACCGCGCGCGATCTTTCCTTCCTCTTCCTTGTCATATTCTCACCCCTTACACTAGCATGCACAACACTCCACACATGGCGGGAGACCGGTGGGGAGCTTAGAGCTCTTCCCGGCTGTGGTGGTTATGATCAACACCAGGCGAATGCCAGAGCAGTACCCTAACAAACGGGCCACGGACCGCGAGCGATCCTTCCTTCCTCTTCCTTGTCCTATCCTCACCCCTTACACTAGCATGCACAACACTCCACACATGGCGGGAGACCGGTGGGGAGCTTAAAGCTCTTCCCGGCTGTCATGGTTAAGATCAACACCAGGCGAATGCCGGAGCAGTACCCTAACAAACGGGCCACGGACCGCGAGCGATCTTTCCTTCCTCTTCCTTGTCCTATCCTCACCCCTTACACTAGCATGCACAACACTCCACACATGGCGGGAGACCGGTGGGGAGCTTAAAGCTCTCCCGGCTGTGATGGTTAAGATCAACACCAGGCGAATGCCGGAGCAGTACCCTAACAAACGGGCCACGGACCGCGAGTGATCTTTCCTTCCTCTTCCTTGTCCTATCCTCACCCCTTACACTAGCATGCACAACACTCCACACAAGGCGGGAGACCGGTGGGGAGCTTAGAGCTCTTCCCGGCTGTGGTGGTTATGATCAACACCAGGCGAATGCCAGAGCAGTACCCTAACAAACGGGCCACGGACCGCGAGTGATCTTTCCTTCCTCTTCCTTGTCCTATCCTCACCCCTTACACTAGCATGCACAACACTCCACACATGGCGGGAGACCGGTGGGGAGCTTAGAGCTCTTCCCGGCTGTGGTGGTTATGATCAACACCAGGCGAATGCCAGAGCAGTACCCTAACAAACGGGCCACGGACCGCGAGCGATCTTTCCTTCCTCTTCCTTGTCCTATCCTCACCCCTTACACTAGCATGCACAACACTCCACACATGGCGGGAGACCGGTGGGGAGCTTAGAGCTCTCCCGGCTGTGATGGTTAAGATCAACACCAGGCGAATGCCGGAGCAGTACCCTAACAAACGGGCCACGGACCGCGCGCGATCTTTCCTTCCTATTCTCTGCCCTCAGATACATTTATTTACACTCACGTGTACTACACTACCGCACATGTCGGGAGACTAATTGTGAGCATATAGCTTGCCTCAGCTGATGCGGTGGGAGATACCTTGTTGGGGAAACCCAAACAATCCGACGTGTAGGTCACCATCCAGCGGGTGAAATCACTGTATCCTCCCGCGATAAATCAATCACGACACTAATGGATCAAATGACCTTAGAAGTTGACCTGCCTGGAAACATCAATCAACGAAAAACACACTCCCTCAATACCGAAAACATAAATGGTTGTTTAGAAGAAGTGTGATGAGAAAATAATGTTTCTGTTCCTCCCTGGAATATAAAGCCATGAGCCGCCGCTGCCTCAGACAGTAGCAAATCGTTCTTTGAAACCACTCAATGCGCGGAATCTGGGAAAAACGCTAATGGTCGTGAGACGGATATTGGATTGGTCCGAAATTGCCTTTGAATCGAAGTAGCGTGACGAAGCTCGGTTAGCTTCTCGTATTCTTTGACCACTTAATTTTAACTTTCTCGAAGATGAAATTGGTGGCTGACATTTTGCTGATAACTTTGCAAATGGACCTCACTTGTCGTACGTTTAAAGGAGAGAACCATATATCACTATATTAATTTCATTTTCGTTTTGTAAATTTAACATTGTCTTACGTTTGAATTCTGTGTGCCAATAAATTTTCAATGTTGTGATATTTTTTTAATATTTTTAACAAAATGGAGTAATAGTTCAACATTTCTGTTCTTTTTAAAAATCAGATCTGGTTAACGTATATTTTCCCCACATTTAAATACGAAAAGTTCGAATATTATAGAATATTATAGAATATTGTCTGGTTACAAGAAAGAAAAGAATTAAAAATCAAAGAATAATAAAAATAATGAAATCTGGAAAACTAACTTAAATAAAATGTAACTTCAAATTAACTTCTCCCGATAACACGCCACACACAGTTTTAACCTGTTTTTGACGTAAATAAAAAAATAAATCAACCATAGAGCAGATAGAAACAAAGGCTCTATTATGGTATGGGCATTAAAGAAGGTTAGACAGTGAGCGACTGCCAAAGATGATGTGGGAATACCATCCTGAAGAAAGAAGATATAGCGGAAGACCAAAAAGGAAGAGGGAGGAAGACGTAAGATCAGTGAGAGCAGCGCGAGATTTAGAAGATGATGCTGTACAATACTCGTTTTATTACAACCAGTGGGAAGATTAGAACTTGTCGCGGTTGGGGCGGTGCGCCGCTGCAGTGTGACCCCTGCCGGAGGAAAACTCGGCCAGCCGAGGGGTAGGTTAGTGCCGGAACTCGCCACTCAGCAGCGAAAGATCCACCTTCAAAACTTGCCACCTCCCACGATAAGACATGAAACAGAACAGGTACGAGACTAACGACCTTGGTAGTTAACGCTCCCGAGAACACAAATTATTACTCGCGCAAGTTTTCTTGATTCATGAGCTTCCTAGTCCTCATCCAGCCCTGAATAGCACGGCACGTTAAGATACTTAGGTTCAACTCGGAACAGCACGTACCAATTTACAAGCTCCCTAGATTAACGAGCTCCCTAGTCCTCATCCAGCCGTGAATAGCACGGCACGTTGAGATACTTAGGTTCGACTCGGAACGGCACGTATGAATTTACAAGCTCCCTAGGTTCACGAGCTCCCTAGTCCTCATCCAGCCGTGAATAGCACGGCACGTTGAGATACTTA
The DNA here is from genome assembly GCA_038098605.1 of Gryllus longicercus. Classification (NCBI taxonomy): domain Eukaryota; kingdom Metazoa; phylum Arthropoda; class Insecta; order Orthoptera; family Gryllidae; genus Gryllus; species Gryllus longicercus. Next base: position 746,039 of record JAZDUA010000513.1, read on the forward strand.
GGTTCGACTCGGAACGGCACGTACCAATTTACAAGCTCCCTAGATTCACGAGGTCCCTAGTCCTCATCTAGCCGTGAATAGCACGGCACGTTGAGATAGGTTCGACTCGGAACGGCACGTACCAATTTACAATGCTGGCAATAACCACGTCGTACATGCAAACAATCGTGGCACGTTTTGTCCCGTTAAGTTCATGCCCACAGTTGGTACGCCCTTTTAAGCCCTGACGTAGCCACAGCCCTCCTCTCCCCGCACCGCCTTCCGCTGTGGAATATAAAGAAAACTTGCGCGTATAGTAATCAGACGAGTCAGGTAGTCAAAAACGCAGCCAAAACAGCTCACTTATGCACACACTGCAATTATACTTATTTCGGTGTTTCAGAAAATGGTATTAAAGGAAGCATTTCACGCTTTTATGTAACATTTCTGTTCTCAGCCATGTGTTGCCAATAAGTGCGAAAGTTGCCCTTCCAAGCGCTCTATTGCCTCACTTCGGCTGCGGGTTACAGATACCATCCGGTTTTCTGGCACGTGGAATGAAATCGGCGTGGGCGATTTCTGCGTATTTGCCACGCGCAGGTATGCCGGATTTCGACGAATTCGCCCCCAGAGGCGATCAGCTCGTGCCAAGAATTCCAATACATTTCGAATTCGCTGATTTGATTGAGCAATTAATCCCCACCTCTAATCTTGAACAAAACGTTGCTTGCTCACGTACGTCTGAGAAATTTTAGTGATGGGGGATGTTGTTGTTTGTCTCGTAAAATTCTTTGCATTCATGCAACTGAAAGACCTATTTTTATACGCATTTACGAAAATTTCACTACTGTGTATGCCGTCTTTAAAGTGTATTTGTAATAGTGCTGAAGAGGCCAAAGTACATAAGCTAGTATTAATCTAGTAACTAATGTAAGGATTTTGAACCTTTTTTCATAAATAAGTCTGAATACACTATCTTGTGGTCCTCTCAGTTAGAATCAAATAATAGTTGACAAAAATGGGAGATAATACCCCTCCTTATAGCACACCTACAGCAGTGGTGAGTGGGTTAGAGTTCGAAGTATTAATTTCTACAATAAAAGATCTGTTAGTGATAAAACTTTCCATAACCTTTTGTAAGAATACTTGTATTTCTAATGTTGCAGATACGAGATCTTACAAGCTGAATCCCCCAAAATGTAATAGAACGTCGCTAAAAAGTCTCTTAGTTTTTAGAATACCACCTCCCAGGGTATAGTAGCCACTACCCTTACGGGATTAATTATCGTAACATGAAACTGGAAAAAAGCAAAATAATCCATCAATAGAATATTGAAAAACAATAAAAAAAGTTATTTAAATCTATCTACAGTCAGTTCTCTCGATATGCTTTACAGTCAGTTTTTTCGATAAAAAATAAAACTCCCAGATACAGTCTGCGGAGTGTGTTCTGGGTGCTTAACGGTTAGAGTAGAATACGCTCCAGTCATTTGTTTCACGACATAAAACGTCCTGAAGAGGCCAAGAGCGTGGCGCTGCCAGCGGCGGCGGCGGAAACAACGGCGTCGGGGTGGGCGGAGGGGAGGGGCGAGGCGCGGCCGCAGCTGCCCGTGCGGCGTAAATAATTAAAGCGCGCCATTACTTGATTACCGCCTGTGATTTATGGTTCGGTCAAGGAGGGGCCGTGATTTGCATGTCTGCCTCCCCCCCTTCTTCTTCCCTTACGCTCCCCTTTCCGGCCTCGCCTCGCCGCGGGTGCGTAGGGAGGGGGGGGAAGGCGGGTGCATTTACACTTGCCCCCCACGGGGCCCTGCTTTAATAACCTTAATACGCGGGCCGGAGTTCGTGAACTGGCCGTGGCGTTTGGAGGGGGATGCATCGTCAGTGCACAAGAAAAGCGGCACATCTTGAAAATTGTCGGTTTTTAGTGAAGTAAAGAAATAGTTATCTACGTCGTTAGAAGTATCTGAAGCAAATAATCAACAAGGTTCGTTTTTTGTTGTTGTGTAGAGGAGAATTCTAGCGGCCGGCTGATCTGTTCGGTAGTTTCCTGAGTGTTCTCTGATAAGTACCAGGCGAATGCCGGAGCAGTACCCTAACAAACGGGCCACGGACCGAGTGCTATCTTTCCTTCCTCTTCCTCGTCCTATCCTCTCCCCTTACACTAGCATGCACCACACTCCACACATGGCGTGAGACCGGTGGGGAGCTTAGAGCTCTTCCCGGCTGTGATGGTGAAGATCAACACCAGGCGAATGCCGGAGCAGTACCCTAACAAACGGGCCACGGACCGCGTGCGATCTTTCCTTCCTCTTCCTCGTCCTATCCTCTCCCCTTACACTAGCATGCACCACACTCCACACATGGCGGGAGACCGGTGGGGAGCTTAGAGCTCTTCCGGGCTGTGATGGTGAAGATCAACACCAGGCGAATGCCGGAGCAGTACCCCAACAAACGGGCCACGGACCGAGTGCTATCTTTCCTTCCTCTTCCTCGTCCTATCCTCTCCCCTTACACTAGCATGCACCACACTCCACACATGGCGGGAGACCGGTGGGGAGCTTAGAGCTCTTCCCGGCTGTGATGGTGAAGATCAACACCAGGCGAATGCCGGAGCAGTACCCTAACAAACGGGCCACGGACCGAGTGCTATCTTTCCTTCCTCTTCCTCGTCCTATCCTCTCCCCTTACACTACCATGCACCACACTCCACACATGGCGTGAGACCGGTGGGGAGCTTAGAGCTCGTCCCGGCTGTGATGGTGAAGATCAACACCAGGTGAATGCCGGAGCAGTACCCAAACAAACGGGCCACGGACCGCGTGCGATCTTTCCTTCCTCTTCCTCGTCCTATCCTCTCCCCTTACACTAGCATGCACCACACTCCACACATGGCGGGAGACCGGTGGGGAGCTTAGAGCTCTTCCGGGCTGTGATTGTTAAAATCAACACGAGGCGAATGCCGGAGCAGTACCCTAACAAACGGGCCACGGACCGAGTGCTATCTTTCCTTCCTCTTCCTCGTCCTATCCTCTCCCCTTACACTAGCATGCACCACACTCCACACATGGCGTGAGACCGGTGGGGAGTTTAGAGCTCTTCCCGGCTGTGATGGTGAAGATCAACACCAGGCGAATGCCGGAGCAGTACCCTAACAAACGGGCCACGGACCGCGTGCGATCTTTCCTTCCTCTTCCTTGCCCTTTCCTCTCCCCTTACACTAGCATGCACCACACTCCACACATGGCGGGAGACCTGTGGGGAGCTTAGAACTCTTCCCGGCTGTGATGGTTAAGATCAACACCAGGCGAATGCCGGAGCAGTACCCTAACAAACGGGCCACGGACCGCGCGCGTTCTTTCCTTCCTCTTCCTTGTCTATCTTCACCCCTGACACTCACACACACACACACTAAAATGCACAACACGATCACATATGCTAGGAGATCGGTGGGGAGCTTAGGGCTTGTCCCAGTTGAGGCGGCGCCACGCTGGTGGGAGGTACCTGGTTGGGAAAATCTTTGCTAGATGACCGCCGCCTTCCGAGCAGAAAACATGCCACACACTTAGGGGACAAATGACCTTAGCAGTTCCCATCCGGAATCACCAATCAATCGTAGCTTGTGATACATACGTGAGTCGTTGAATTGGTTTCGTAATAACATCAAACAAAAGTAAATAATATAAATAAGAATTACCATTATTTTAGGACTACTTTTCTATTCAATGCAGTCTTTCTGCATTGAATGCTACAGAAGTTGTCACCAGAGATTACTTTTCACACTATTACATCTCTTCATGAGGCTTGTGTATTTTTAGTAATATTGTTCTATTATAAAGACATAACTGAACCAAACAGAGGAAGGAAATATCATTCTACACGGCTGGTATTCGTAAATGATTTCAACAGCAATTATTTTTTAACAACAATCGAAAAAAAGTAATTGTACTTACTGATGACGTATGAGTCCTGCTCAAAGAAAAGGTATTTCTCGTTTATATTGTTTATTTCTCGTGTATATTTTTTCCGTGTCAATTCCATTAGGAAAATCAAACGATACATTTTCGAGGTGGGTTAGATATACATGACTAAAAATAAATATAGTAGACACAAACAATAACAGTATGTTGTATGATAATAATATGTTAACATAAAGTGATTTGTTGAAGCTTTTTATTCTTTTGAGGGAAATCGATATACCTAAAAAATTATAGAAAAACACGCTTGTCGCATTTAAAAATGCCTGTCCGAATGCCATAATTACACATTTTCGTCCTCTATAGATGACTTTACAGAAGTCTCTTCTTTTTATTTCTTTATTATTATTATTATTATTATTATTATTATTATTATTATTAATAATAATAATAATAATAATATGTTATTAATGAATAAGTTATTAATACAATATTAACTTCCGAGGAATTCCACTCTGGTTTTGCCATGTGGATAGTGTGAAGGGGGTAGTGGGACACGGGTCGACATGTCTGCGAGGGCCGTGCCTTAATCATCCTACCTCACGTGCCGGGGTTCGAGAACCGTCTGAGGCAAGAGCTTGTGACAGAGAATAAACGACTCGTGTGTCTAGAGCTGTGATCCGAGTACTTTTTTAATTGTTGGTGTGACTGAGAGTTACTGGTAGCACAACGGCTTTTGCGAAAGCTTTCCACCTCTGGGATTAAAATTCTTCCCGATCCGTTAAATATTTCATACTAACAGCTCAAGCGGCTCACGGCATCAACTGACGTCACTGTAGTGCCTCTGAGCGATCCAAGGGTTTAGTACCGACGGTGATAGGATTTTCGACCTTAGCTAATTAACAAGGCAGCCGCTGTGTGGATGATAATTATGGCGGCTCTGATGAGCAGATTTCCGGGGTTACTCTGATCAACACCAGGCGTACGCTGGAGCACTACCTTAACAAATGGGCCACGTATCGAGCGCGATCTTTCCTTCCTCTTCCTTGCTCTATCTTTACCTCTTCTTTACACTCGCATGCTTACATGCACTTCACTACCACATACGAGACATACTTCCGTATGTCGGAAGACCAGTCGGGAGCTTAGAACTTGCCACGGCTCAACCTGTGACCCCTTTCGAGGAAGATACCTGGTTGGGAAAACCCGCGCGGTTCGACGTATTGGTCGGAGCCGGATCTCACCATCCAGTTGGAAAAAGAACATTGCTGTCTCCCTTCATAAAAATGCACTGTTCTCATAACACTAATTGAATTGAATTTGCCTTATTTTACGTGGCGAGACTCGGGCCATCAGGCCCGCTCTTCCGTCTGACCACGCAAATTTCGCTACGCTCCTTTCATCAACTAGCAGAGAAAGGTATTTCTTGGGCGAAAAACAGGCGATTTTTGAATTTAGCTCAGAGGCGTCATGTAGGCTTGAGGATCTTTTACATGCAAGTAAATCTACTAACATGGGACAGCCGGCTTTACTTCCCCTCCGAAGGAAGGCGTACGAAGGCTTTTGTCGACCTAAAAATCCATGGCTTCGAAGGTTTGAACCCGCGAGCTTGGGTATAACAGTCCGGTACGCTAACCGTCACACCATCGCCGCCGCAAACTAATGTCCATAGCGGTTGACGTTCCTGGTAATACTAACCAATCGATCTATCAACCAACTGTCTGCCCCTTCACCAGGCAACTAGCATTGCACCCTTCACCTTTCTCTTCACAACTACTGCTCCTGGGGAGTGGGGGGGGGGGGGGGCGTAAACTCTTGCCTCCGGTGGGCCGCTGCTTAATGATCGTAATACACGGGTCGGAGATCGCGAACCGTCTGGAGCAGGGACGTTGGTAAAAGGAATTAAGGTCGACCTCGCTTGTCTTGAGCCCGAGAAGAAAACATTACAGTTCGCTGATGAGACTGTCTGAAAGCGGGCGTTTGTGAATGAGTTAAATTACTTTTTTTATTGCTAGTTTTTGATGTTTGTTAATCTGATTATTGTTGGTGAAAGTTACTATAATTTTGCTTGTAGAGAACGCTGCGATACAAGGCTAGTTTGGTCGAGTGTCGCAATCCTACGAACGAAATAAATAAACACTATTAGACAGCCTTGCCGACTTTCATTTATTTTAATTCAAGTATATAAATGACATAATGATACATTGGTATCATCAATAGCTAATGCAAACAGACGAATGTATTTTGTTAGTTCGTTGCATTCACAAATTAATCTGCACACTTTTGCATCGTCTCTTTTTTTTAACACTAGTGCTATAAATTGGACTTTCAGCACAATATGGATGTCTCAAAAGATGTCAAATAAAGATCCTCTTTCACTAACGGCTGTCCGTAGATTTGTGGTTAGGGGGATTAGTGGTTAGGTGGAAGAGCAGGCCCTATGGCCTGAGCCTCGCCATTAATAAAGTCATTATTATTATTATTATTATTATTATTATTATTATTATTATTATTATTATTATTATTATTATTATTAGAGTTTTGTTACATAAATGGAAAAATTTGTTTTTGTTTGTACTTCGCGCACCAACTGAATCCACACACTCAATGCTTACGTTTTAGCTGACGTAATGCAACAGCAAGACTTCAAGGGAATGCTCACACGCTAATTAAATAGCTGCCGTTTATGTGTAACGTTTTCGAAAGCAACCTTTTTTATATTCTTGTATGCAAAGAACAGTTGAACTGTATATGTCTGTTCCACGAATATTATTTCCGTTTTCGTCAAGACAGGTTTTGCTGATATGTTGTTTAGTTTATTACACTGACACGCGTTAGTATATTACTTGTTGTTGAACATAGGTCGTACTATTTTGGGAAAAGACATTGTCTGGTTTGCTGAACAGAATTTTAGCAGTTTCAGGCCAACGGTTATTCTGAAAGTCGTAACATCCCCTAGCACCGCGTCCGAGAGTCGTCACCCTATGTTGCGCTACAGCAGCTCCATCCCAGCAGCGCAAACACCCCTGAGAGGTTTACACGCGCCAACCGAATTCTCGTTAACCCATCGCCCCGGGCGTGTACGCCCACCAAGACGCTCTGTGGTACTAAGGCGGCCGGGCGATGTTGCCCTACGCCAAGCTGTTAGTTGCCCCCATGAAGTCTGTAACAAGGAGAGTGTAGTATTCGACGAGGAGAGCGTAGTATTCGACGAGGAGAGCGTAGTATTCGACGAGGAGAGCGTAGTATTCGACGAGGAGAGCGTAGTATTCGACGAGGAGAGCGTAGTATTCGACGAGGAGAGCGTAGTATTCGACGAGGAGAGCGTAGTATTCGACGAGGAGAGCGTAGTATTCGACGAGGAGAGCGTAGTATTCGACGAGGAGAGCGTAGTATTCGACGAGGAACTGCAAGTCAGCCTGATATTATAGACCTGCAGGAGGGTAGTTTGAACTCCATCGTTGATCGCTGAGGTAATTGTGAAAGGTTGTAGAAGACCATCCTGTCCATGAGCTTCACGGTGGTTCTCACGTTGTTAGCTTGTAGGTGGATTCAGTGAGGATAATGATTGTGGTTCCAGAGCCACCTGGACTTCGGCCTGGGGTTCCCCATTGGGCACTTGGCTTCGTCGTGGCAGTGCCCAGACACTCTCGGCTTAGACTTATACTGGCCTGAAAAACCTGAGTTGGCAGGGCGGCCCAACCCAGGTACTGAGAGGATAAAGTGCGTTCTGGCTGGACCCAGATACCAGTCTGTGGATATACGTATACATGGGTGGGTGGTGCCGATAGGTGCTACGCCTATTTGCCCACCCCTGTGGGAAATTCCCCTGGTAGAACATAAAGTGTGGACATATAAGCAGATTAGACCTCTGAACTGACCCTCTCAGCCGAAAACTTATTTGTTGCACACAGACAAATTTCCGTTAAATTATTTAAAAAAAGGAAAAGATGTTTGGCCCACCATATAATACGTTTCTTTTTGTATTTTGGTTATTAAACTGCAAAGTATACAGTGTGAAAGATATATATTTTATAAAATTTACTTTTTATGTATCGTTTTATAAATAATGTTTCCCAAATTATAACCATATACAACAGCCATATTGGATTGACAGTTTCTGAGTAACGAAGGTCTACGTATGTCCCGATGTCCAATGGGAAGCTTCGAGTTTTATGTTGCCGGTTAATTGGACGACGCTCGAAGTTCCTAGAATAACGAGGCCTCTTTTGGGAAGTACTCTTGTATATCCGTTTGTACTTCACCATTACTCAGTAGTGGCGAGTGATTTAACTATATTGTGATAGAATTATTTTTTTAAGAGTTTATGTAGAAAAATAAATTAATTATTATTATTACTAATACTGTTATTCATATTATTTTATTTATTTTATTATATTTTTAGCAATTTGAATCCACATTTTCAATCGGAATTTTAATTTTGCTGAACGAATACTTCATGTAATATGTATCGATGTATATTTTATTGCATCGCTTCTAATGCTATATGGATTATCTATTATTATTATTATTATTATTATTATTGTTATAATATTGGGGTGTAACTCATTAAAGTGGTATATTTAATCAAATAGCGTATGTTCCGTTGCTTGCTAAAGAGTGCTAACCTAAACAAGGATGTGTCGCACTTCAGAGAAGCAGAAATCACAGAGCGGCTGTCAGATGACTCTCCTCTCCACCCTCCCTCCCCTCCACCGCCCGCGACCCCTCGGTCGCGTCCGTCCTGTGCTCCATTCGTCCTCGCCACCGCGCCGTCCTCTGCTGTCTCGACGCTGCGGAGACGACGGCGCCCTGTGGTCGGAATCGAAGAACGAAAGTGGACAAAAATGTCCTCCTTTTAAGGAACTTCCCTTTAAAAATGATATGACTTGCAGGCCTTACGATGCGCTATCGTCCACAAAACATCGAGGTTGGTAAACATCGAAGGCGAAAATTGGAACATCGAAGTGAATAACATTTTTGAACGTGATGTTATATAAACTTCGTTATTAACCATTAATGCACACGTGGGGGTGTTTTCTTTGAAGGTTGTCATGTTTATAATTTTATTATAATTGATATTTAATTGACAAAACGCAATGAAATACTGAGCAAGACATTTAACATATCTTTTAGCATTTGATCGAATAAATATTACCTGATTTAAAAAAATAGAATTCGTTTATCCAAAATAAAAATTCAAATTTGATTATTCTCACTTTTGATAAAATTGGTTTAAAAATGTTTAATTTATGAATATATGACAATATTACAGGTTCTTATTATCATTGTACTTCTAGCATTAAAAATATAGTATCAACCATGTAAAAACATCAAACACGAAACTTATTTGAAAAAATCGGTAATAACAAATGGATGTTTAATTCATGGATGATTATATTAAAATATCGATGTTTTCAAATGATTGACATGAAGACAATTTGTATCATCCGTGGGTGAAAAAAAAAAGGTTTCGTCAGGACAAGTAATTCGCTGCGCCGCCACCAGGAGCGCATGCGCTACTTCCCGGAAAGCCCAGGAGAGTAGATAGACAATTTGTATCACCCGTAGGTGATAATGAGGTAATGGATCGGCTTATTATTGGCCATTGAGACACGCCTATAACCTCACGAGCAAAATAAATTTTGTTCGCTCTTCCCCATTTCCAGCCACCGTTCCGGACTGGTGGCGCAGAAGGGGAGGGCGGGGGGGGGGGAGCGAGTGGGCAGCGGGGGGCGGAGCCAGCAGCGGCCGTGATTTGCGAGGGCACTTCTTCTTCGTTCTCGTTTGCTCCGACGCCGCGCCACCGTCGAGCCCGGCACCTGTCGAGGCTTCGAAGGCTGTCCACGAGCCGCACACGACCCGTCCGCGCGCCCCGAGATCCCCCCTTTTTTTCTTTCTCTTTTCGATCTAATCGAGTGGCAGTTCGTGTCCGGAGGAAGAAGGATTTATCTGTTTTTCCGAGAGTTGCCTTGGTTGGTTTGGTGCGTTCGATGCGTCGGAATTATCGGATTGACACAGTTGTGTGAAAGTGATGGAACCGTTTTACCTGGAATGAGATCTTTAATTATGCAGGCGAAAGATATGAATGAGATATAGTAGAGAGATTCGTAATTGGTTTTAATTAAAGAGACTCGTTTCATATTCGTGTGAGAAAGATTAGGCTGGTGGACAGATTCGGGTGTGTTGAAGAGGTTCGAGTGTGTTGGAGAGGTTCGAGTGTGTTGGAGAGGTCCGAGTGTGTTGGAGAGGTCCCAGTGTGTTGGAGAGGTCCCAGTGTGTTGGAGAGGTTCGAGAGCGTTGGAGAGGTTCGAGTGTGTTGGAGGGGTTCGAGTGTGTTGGAGGGGTTCGAGTGTGTTGGAGAAGTTCGAGTGTGTTGGAGAGGTTCGAGTGTGTTGGAGGGGTTCGTGTATGTTGGAGAAGTTCGAGTGTGTTGGAGAGGTTCAAGTTGAATTGTGTTGGAGAGGTTCAAGTTGAATTGTGTTGGAGAGGTTCAAGTTGAATTGTGTTGGAGAGGTTCAAGTTGAATTGTGTTGGAGAGGTTCAAGTTGAATTGTGTTGGAGAGGTTCAAGTTGAATTGTGTTGGAGAGGTTCAAGTTGAATTGTGTTGGAGAGGTTCAAGTTGAATTGTGTTGGAGAGGTTCAAGTTGAATTGTGTTGGAGAGGTTCAAGTTGAATTGTGTTGGAGAGGTTCAAGTTGAATTGTGTTGGAGAGGTTCAAGTTGAATTGTGTTGGAGAGGTTCAAGTTGAATTGTGTTGGAGAGTTTCAAGTTGAATTGTGTTGGAGAGGTTCAAGTTGAATTGTGTTGGAGAGGTTGAATTGTGTTGGAGACGTTGAATTGTGTTGGAGAGGTTGACTTGTGTTGGAGAGGTTGACTTGTGTTGGAGAGGTTGACTTGTGTTGGGGAGATGTGAGTACGTTTGAGAGTTTTGGATAGATCTGGAAGTATTGGAGAGACTCGGGTGTGTTGGAGAGACATCTTCTCAGAGTCTCGGGTCATTCATGTCACCCAGAAAACGTATTTAATCAGGTAATGCAAGTTATGCATAGATGTGGAGACGTAAGCTATTCGTGGAGATTCCACACACAGTTGATGACGAAATGCACCTTTCCCCACCAATTCCTGCGGGCGTCGCGTGGACGTAAAAGGCGAGGGGGTGTCTGAAGACGAACGGTCCGCGTCGTGCGACTGGACAGGAATCAACAGGCGGGGGCGGGGCCAATGCCATTCTTCTCCGTCCCCTCGAGTGGCTGTGCATGCGGTGGAGCGTCGTGGAAAATTCTCTGTGTACTACACCTCAAGGGGGAGTCCCGGCCTTTGATCTTGTGGCGATTATAAGGTTATATCCGTTTTGTAAGAATATTATTTAGTCATTGTCGAACATACCAGCAAAGGCGGTTCAGGGCATCAACTGATGTCACTGCAGTGTCTGCCGACCGAGATATTCTGGGTTTGAGCCCCGACGGTGGCAGGATTTTTGACATTAGCTAAGAACAGTTCACCAGCTATCTAGATGAGAATTCTAGCTGTCGGTTGCTTTGATCTGTGGTTTTGCGTGGTTTCTCCGATCATCACCAGGCCAATACCCGAGCTGTATCCTAAAAAAACGGGCTACGGACTGCGCGCGATCTATCCTTCCTATTCCTTCTCTTATCCTGCCCCTTACACGTATATGCAAGATAACTCCCCTCGAAATGTATCCAACACACTCGAATTTTTCATTAACTATTAATTTTAACTTGTTACGAAACTTTCAATCAAAAGTGTTTTTGCATAATCATTAAAACAAATAAAACTTTATCGCAGCACGAGCTGAGTGTAGCCTGTGACATTTCAGAAAATCTGTAACATGACACATTCAACCAAAATATTTTGAATTACCCCTCCCAAAATTTGTCTCTGGATCCGCCCCTGACTGACATATTCGAACTCAAAGCTGCACACGTTGTCTCTCTCTCTCTCTCTAGCCTTAGAACCTTTCCATCTGGAGTCTCATTCCAGTTTACCACATTTCTGCTAATCCTTACCATTACGGCGTACTTAACACACTCTTTCGACCTGATGTTCGCCAATGTTCGCTTGATCCGTTTCAGTAGATGTTTCGAAGAAGTTCCACACTTAATAAAACAAATTTGGTTATTGTGAATATTTACCAGCTGCTCCTGGAATTAACTTGATTCTGACTTAAATCACTGCATAGTAAATAGGGTGAGTCGTTTTCGTAAAAAAAAAGCCAAAGGCCTACAAAAAGCTTAATTCGCCCTTGTCCGCAGAACGCAGGAACAAGCCTCCACAGCCAACACGCACACGAGTGCCTGAACACCTGCCATGACTCACCCTGCCCACGCATCTCTTCACGCGCTATGACCTACGAGTCGATCGACCAGCGCGCGGCCGCCTTAAGAACCCCGCGCCGCGGTGGGGCCGGAAGAGCAGCGTGCGTGCGTGCGTGGGCGGGCGTGGAGCGTGACGCACGCCCCGCGAGCCAGCGGCCGGAAGGAGGCTGCCTTTCCACGCGGCACGCGCCGTCTTCCGGCACGAGTCTGCGGCCCGTGGATGGGCTCGCCCCGAGTCGGCCCCTGCGCCAACGCTAAAGAGGAGAAGGGCGCCTTCCCACGCCGCAACGGCAGCGCGCGTCCGTCAAGCAGCAGAGCCCTTCCGACATCCACAGCCACGGCCGCACCGCCGCCCGCCGTGGAAAGGGGTGGGTTCTGCAGGGGTATGTTTCGCCGACCCTCCGGCGACGTCGCAGCAGGTAAAACGAAGCGACCGGCGGCGCAGTGGGAAGACCACCATTTAAAGCTGTGTACTGCTAGCGGTGGCGCGTACCCCCTCCTCCGCTTCGCGTGGCGAGAGTCCGGCGACGCTTGGCGCAGCAATGCTCTGCTACGAGCCGCGCTGCTCGGAAGCGCACCGCCGTCGCGACGTGGGAAGGGGCCGTAAGGGCGCCTTCCCACGCCGCCACGGTAGCGCCCTTCCGTCAAGCGGCAGGGCTCTTCTCCGACCCTTCGACAAAGGGACCGCAGCAGGTGCAAACAGCAGCTCTGTGCTGCGGCCGTGGCGCAGAGGGAAGACCACCATTTAATGCTCTGTTCTGCTAGCGGTGGCGCGTACGCCCTCCTCCGCTTCGCGCAGCGAGAGTTCTCCGCTGCTTGCCGCAGCAGCGCCCGCCCGCTGCTCGTGGGAAGGGGCCCTAAGGGCCCCTTCACACGCCGCCACGGCAGCACCGCGGCTCGTGGCAGAGCATTGGTTTGAATGAAGGCCTTCCCACGTGCGGCGGGTTTGCGCCGCTGCGCCAAGCGTTGCCGGACTCTCGCCACGCGAAGCGGAGGAGGGCGTACGCGCCACGGCTAGCAGTACACCACTTTAAATGGAAGCCTTCCCGCTGTGCCACCGGTCGCTGCGTTTTACCTGCTGCGGTCCTTTTTTTCGGCGTCGCCGGAAGGTCGGCGAAACCTACCCGTGCAGAACACAACCGCTTCCACGCCGTGCGGCGGTGCGGCCGTGGGTGTCGGAAAGGCTGCTTGACGGAAGCTCCGTCGCAATGTGGGAAGGCGCTCTAGAACTAGGGATGTGACAGCCATGTGGACGTTTTCAACCGGCAGAGGTGTCTCAGGGCATTATCTGATGTTACTGCAATGCATATGACCGGGAAGTTCTAAGTTCGAGTCCTGTCGGTAGGATGAGTTCAGTCGCACCTGGGTTGCGACATCGATGCCGATGTTTTTAAAATATCGATGTTTTTAAAATTTAATTGTCGCCAAGGAATTTATGTCTTGGAGGAGCTGGAATATTTGGAAAAATGTGAATGATGTTTGACGACTTGTGCACGTGAGAAGGAAGACGTATATTGTAAATACGAAGAGATTGTATAGTTTTCCTTTATTTTTATATGTAAAGTTCTTCTCTTCGTTATTGTTTCTTTTTATGCGTATTATTTAATATTGTAAATAAATGTTTTATTTTTTATTTGAATTTTGAAAATGTTTCTTGATTTAATCAAACGGTAAGGTACCTCGTTCAAGTTTTCGGCATATGACGTAAAATTATCGACCTTGGAAATAAATAAATGATACGTCGTTTTTTTTTCTTATTAGATGATTTATTTCATTAAAGGAAAAATTAGAACCATCACATTATTGACGTATCCACTCTTCGTTCAGTTAGTGTCGATAACATCCATCGTGTTGACCCAAGCAGTGCCACGTTCTTACCAACATCTTTTCTGGTTCAGCTCCTTCCGTCCTGCCCCACGTAGTTTCATCGTGACTGTACGTGCCTTCCCCTATTCCTTTCCGGATACATCGCCGCCACCGCCTCCCATTGTGTAATGAAGTCCCATTGCCGGCTCTCCTAGCGTGACTTTCCAAGGCCCCCGGGGAACTTCGCAGCCGATGACGCTGTCACAGACGCAAGAATGATCGTCGCTCAGACTTATCACTATAGGTCAGTCATTTGTTTGCACGTCGCGCTCTAGATCGAGCGTATTATTCTGGAAAATGTTATCCGTTGTCGTGACTTTATTACGGCGAAGTAATGAATAAATGTCGAGTACGTTTCTACCCCTGGTTAAAGTTGTCGTGACCTTTCTGGTGATCCCGTTGTTTGTTTTTTTTATCTTTTGTCGGAACGTCATGCAACATGCGTTGATATATGTGAGTTATGAAGCGTAGGAGTTATTTGTTGGAGAAAATTGGAAAAGTTTGCGTACTCGACAAAGAAGGTGTAGAACACAATTTCAGAACATTCATAATGACCAGGAAAGGGTGTGCAGGGGCTTTCATAGAAACATGCATGGATATAATATGTCCATGGAACAGCTACATGTTATGTAGCTGTCAGGGAATATGTATGATTCAATAATCTGCTAAACAATATGTTTATACCGCGATTAATTGAGTAGTGCTACAACAGCTCAAACTTTCTAGCATTATTTCTAACTTTTGTAATTTTCGCAAATTCAGATACTTCAACGAAAATGAGTTCAGCGCGTTCTTCATTCTATGCATGAAAAAGAAATCAAAACATTTTGAGCCTTTTTTAAGAATATTTTGAAATTGTGGCTGGGACTTTATGTTAAGAGCCCCACAAAAAATCCGTTTCAAACTGTTTTCTATCCGAGAACCTTGGGTTCTGCCAGATGAACGGGGGGGATATCAATGTTGAAGGAAATCGCCAGAACGTTTTAAGCACTAGCGTATATCACATGTAGATGTTTGTTTCAGTGGAAAAAAAAAATTCCCTCCGCAAATTAAGGGTTGAAGATTACTTAAGGGGCATTTACGTAACATTTGTTCTTTGTTTTATTAAATCTGTGGCCAACCTCACTATATTCTAAGTGTTAATGTACTAATCGTTCGTTGGGTGCTGCGTAATGGCTATTAATTTGGTGAACGTAATTAATATTGTGACAGTAATAATCAGAATGTTCTCATGCGATGTGTTCCTAGAGCTAACCTATTTTCGAATGAGAGGTCCTTGTCCGAAAGGGATTGATATCATCTTTGTCTTCTTCATATTGTTATTATTATTATTATTATTATTATTATTATTATTATTATTATTAATAATAATATTAATATTAATATTAATATTGTGGCAAATTAAGAGAGATCTTTACAGTAATCTTGTCAATAACGACTTGCTTCTAAGAATAAATTTCTGTGATGGACAAACGTAAGGATGTTTATGTTTAATCGTGAAGGAAGAGCGCCGGAGCCTACGTTTTTAATTATTATATCCCACTATCCACCACCCTCTGCCTTCCATGAAACGTTCCTATGAATAATAAAAGCCAATAACACTTGGGATTTGGTGTTTTTATTCTTGTCCAGTGACTTGGTCGTCTGCGAACATTCCATGCTTTGTAATTTTATAAACTATAAGGGACCTTTAAGAACAACTGTCTTTAGAGTGAAAATTAATAGAATAAATTGAATAAATGAGACTAAAACAAGCAAACTAAGAAAGACTATAAACTAATTATCACGAAATTCTGCAACCTAGCACGGAGTGTGGCACACACAGAGATTTCAAATACTGTGGTAGTTTATTATGAAATTATATAGCAATGTAATGTAGAATCTAGCGGTTCAGCGAGTAAATTGGTATAGCCAGGGCTTTATTTCTGGCTAAACACAATGGAACGGAGTTTCGTTATCTCGGGAACAAATTCGAAAAGAAAAAAGAACTAGAAGAAAAGAAGAAGAGAAGAAGAAGAAGAGAAGAAGAAGAAGAGAAGAAGAAGAAAAGAAGAAGAAGAGAAGAAGAAGAAAAGAAGAATTAGAAGAAAAGAAGATTTAGAAGAAAAGAAGAATTAGAAGAAAAGAAGAAGAATGGCAAAGAACAAACCTTGGGAACTGAGATATTTAGTGCGACCAACTTTCGTAAACTCATAATTAAATAATTTTCCACTTAACTGCATCATTTCTATAAACCTAATAAAATTTAGTAAAACAATAGAATATCAGTTTAAATTTTTTCCTAATATTATCGTTACATTTACATAGAAACAGTACTACTACTGTTACTAATTTTTATTAAGTATGATTTAAAATTATTATTAAATTATATTATAAATATTTCTATTAAAATAATAATTGATTTGAGGCGTGTTCCGTGACCTAACATTTTGTAAATTACGCACTGGTTGTATCACAAGACCAAGCCAACGACCTGGTGTGAAAACCACGAAGAAGTTTGAAAAGACCACGTGCCTTACCCTCTGGCAACAAAGACTCGCACCGTTGCCTGGCGGAGCCCCGACCCCTTGTACTTCCGCCCGTATCCCTCTCTCACATGCTCTCCCCGGGAGGTCTGATGCCCTCCCTGATACACGAGGGGGGCCACATGATACCCCGCGTCTTCCCCTCGCCACCCACCCCCACCCTTTTCCCCCGCTTGCTTCCGCCTACATTGTATCCTGCGACGTGCTCTTTTCACAACCCGCACACCTACAGCGGTAGCTACAATAGCAGTAGGAAAGGCACGATGGCTTCTAATGCATTATGGATAAATTAAGAGGGTGCGTATGCGGGTGCAATCGGAACACGCGTAAATTTTGGAATTACAGTAAGCTTTTTGGAGTTGTCGTTTCATTTACTGAGATTATTTTACATATACCATAGAAGGAGACCGTCCTGTATGGGCTAGTGGCTAGAGTGTGTGCCGACTTTGTACCTCTGGAAGGATCGCGGATTCGAGTCCCGCCGTGAGCATGGTTGTCTTTCAAGTAGGTGTGCTGTCGCGGAAAGATTTGCGAGTCTGCTGACCGAGGAGCTCGCAAGTATGTCTAGTGTTAAAGGTTAATATGTATCCCCATGTGGGACATGGTGGGTTCCCGATGTGGATAGCCGAAATCGGCTTCCCCTGAAAGGTGGAAAAAGCTCCCTGAAGAAAAATTATTACAGCTAGAAAGAGCACTTTGTACCAGTAGCGTTTCGTGGCTTCATGAAAACGGGTCGACCAGAATATTTGTTCGTGAATGTTTCGTATGTAATAAATGCATTTATTATTGCCCGTTAATCTTTTCTGCTTTAATCTTTATATTTTATTATAAATTAACATAAAACAAGCGATTGGCTAAAGGTAGATTTGATTTGCAATCTTCTCGATATGTATACCAGCACTTATTGGCCGTAGCCTCTGACTTTTCTTTATGGAAAATGTGTTTTGTTATTGCTTCTAAAAGTATTTATTTCTTAGTTTAACAGTTTCTGAAGCAACGAGTGGTGGCGGAATTTTTGGATCTTCTACTTGAGGGGGGGATCGATATTTGTATGAGCGCACATTTTAAAATGTTTTATAATAGGAAAACCAAATTAATCAAACAGAAATAAAGTAAATTGTAAGATTTACATTGAATTTTTTTTAACTTTAATTTATTTTTAATTATATAAGTTTTAATTAATTAAAAAATGCCTAGTACTCTTAGTTTTCTCAACGTTAGGGGGAGTGATTAACTACCCTTGTCCCCCTTCTTTTTACCACTGGTTAAAAGAACAGCCAAACTCATATAGCCTCTGAGCTAAATTCAAATCGCCTGTTTCTCGCCCAAGAAATACCTCCTTTCTCTGCTAGTTGGTGAAAGGAGCGTAGCGAAATTTACGTGGTCAGACGGAAGAGCAGGCTTAATGGCCTGAGTCTCGCCACGTAAAATGAGGCATTAATTCAATTCAATTCAATTCAATATAGTGTAAATAGGGCTTCATGATTTCCCTTAAAGCTATGGGTTCGTGTCCTGACACAGTCCCCGACTGCGAGTGCGGGAATTGGACATGGAAGGACGTATCGCGTCCGACCCATGGTCCGTTTTCGAAGATATTTCTCTGGCGTCTTCGTGGAATTGACGAGAGACGTCCACAGGCACGCCAGTCTGATTTCAGCGCAATCCAGCTTGCCGATGGCTCTGTTGCGACTCTGACCCGGGGGTCCTAGGGTTCGAGTCCTGATGCAGGTGGATTTTTCGGTACTACCTACTTAGTTAGGTCGAATTCAGTGGTTGTCTAAAAATGATTTCCATCAGTCGGCTGCTGTGATCGGTAGTTTTCAGTGGTTTCACTGGGCGAAAGTCGGAGCAGTACACTGACAAACGGGCCACCTACTTTCCTTCCTCTTGTCCTTTCTTCACCCCGTACTTACACACATTTACACTCAAATGCACTACGTTATCGGGAGCATAGTACTTCTCCCCACTGGGGGGAGATACTTGAAACGGGAAATACCTCGCACGTCGACTGATCTCAATATCCACCGGAACACTGCTACTTCCATGCATAAATCCATTCTTTTCATTAACAGGGTTAATGACCATAATATTTGGCGTGTTGGAAACATTTTATCTCAGAAACAACCCAATGTATACCAGGAATGGTCGCTATATGCTTGTATTTCCCGTAATTAAAGCTACTCATAAATGGAAACGAAAATACATTTAATGTAACAACATGTATAAAAGGATATAATCGTTATCATAGTCATTCCTTTTCTTGATCATTCCACTAGGACATTCATATCTCCTTTTTAAGGTCGCTTTTTAACATCTAGAACATATATCGACCACTGGGATTGTTGTAACTATAGAAGGAACTCAAGCATAAATACATATGGACAACACTAACACACATGAATCTATACTCAATACGGGATTCGAACCCGCGACTCTTCAATCCGAGGCAAATACAGCCCTTCACCCTTAGCAACCTCGGCTATTCAGGCAGGCAATAATGTGTTTCTTTATCCAGGAGTTTCATTAATTACTGTAACAAAGATCTTGGTAAATAAAACAAGTGAAATGTTTCGCAATTAAATTAAAAAATAGATTTGCCATAGTCGTAAAAATGTTAATAGAAAGATTCACTTAGGATGTAAAATAATAATAATAAAATTTGCCTCGCTAATGATTTTGATAATCTTTGAATGAAGAATACATTAGAAATAAAATTCTGTCAAAGAACAGTTGTTCTTTTCCTGAACATATTAAAACTAATTTTAATTAAAATTCGATATTAAAATATTCAGAAAGTGTATCGATGTTTTAGAGTAATTATTATTCAGTAATTCAGAGATGTATTTTAACAGTGTTTTTACTTTTCAGGTAAGCCAATGACCGTCTTCTAAACGAGTTTGCGTTCTATTTACAAGGCAAGTAATTGATAATTTTTTTAAACTGAACGTCCGTTTGATCTGTAGCGATACATAACATTTTTCTTTCATGTTATAATTACCTCGTATTGTGTTTTTGTTTTGTAAAGACTTGAAATTTTGTGGAAATCATTCTGTCATTACATGTAGAGTGTGCTTAATGTTTTAATATGACAGATATGTTCAACTACAGCCATCATTATCTGTGGATTACAGTTAGCGAGGGAAAAAGTGAAATTGAAAATAAATAATTACGTATAATATTGAAGTATGTTATTATTTACCATTTTTATCTGCAATCCGTTCGCATTTATTGGATTTAACAGTCTGAATGCAACTCGATGGATTTCTTTCAAAGTGTACTAATTTTTACAATTAAATTCATTGCAGCAGAATTTTATATTAACATGAGAAGCATGGTCTGTGAATTTTCCATATTCAATGGCTTGGTTTACAGACGATATTCTCTCGTATTGTTTACAAAGCACTAGTAAGAAAAATACTATATGCCAGTGAAGTCATCTTAAACGCTCATCAATCGATTTGCAGAACTTAACTTGAGAACGAAAGTTCGAAAGTTAAAGTTCGAAAAAAGGCTAGAGGTTAAATGAATATTCTGAATAGTAGAAATATCTTTCAAAACAAGTTGTTCCAACTTGTAACCTCTATATAACTGGTTTTCCAATGTAATTATGTAAAAGTAATTAAGAAAAAAATTGCTAAGCTGCATATTGATTCGACGTCTATCTAACAATTTGTCAAGTTAATGTAAAAACAAAAGAGTGAAAGAGAGATCTTAACAACACTTTTCACATTTCAAAACAATTAAATGTAATTCATGATTACGTTAGTATTTTCTATTCAAACAAAAATAACATTTATGTTCTTGTAGTCATCGTCAGTACGCAATGGCTATTTTGTTCCATAATGCCCCTTTTGCCCTGATAAGGCTGGGCGTGAATAACATAATGAAATCGAAAATATAATGTTATTGCTGCAACATACCAATATTGCTTTTGCATTCATTTTCCATATGAATGAGATAATACTCCTGAAAATATTTTCAATTATCTCTTCTGCTAAGATTTTCAATTTTAATTTTCAGAAATCACTTTATTTTATCCATAACTGATTATTTCATATCTACAATCTACGTAAATGAAATTGACTACTTTGTATTCTAGATCGTTATGTTTCTTTATAATCACTTAGCAATATTACAGTGTTTATCCATGCATTGAACCGAGCGTGTTTGAAGCAACTCCCTGTCGGGATTGTGGTTGTTTGAAGTTGGGTTCGAGAATGCTTTTTCCTTTAACGCATACTAGATACGTCATGTAATGCTGCAATGATAATGGGAAACTTTTAGTTATAAAAAAACATCGCATTACACAAATCACA
This sequence comes from Gryllus longicercus, assembly GCA_038098605.1. Taxonomy (NCBI): domain Eukaryota; kingdom Metazoa; phylum Arthropoda; class Insecta; order Orthoptera; family Gryllidae; genus Gryllus; species Gryllus longicercus. The sequence continues at coordinate 766,982 of JAZDUA010000513.1, forward strand.
AACCAATAAATGAACTCAAATCTATGAAAAAGAAAACTAACTACTTTGTATTCTAGGTCTTTATGTTCGTTTATAATCACTTAGTAATATTACTGTGTTTACCCATGCATAGAAACGAGCATGTTAGATTTAACTCCCTGCTCAGAGTTTGACTGTTCGTAGTTGGGTTTGAGAATGATGCTCTTTTACATTAACGTCTTCTAGATAAGTCGGAATTAGAACGTCACGTAATGCTGCAGTGATAATGGGCAATTTGTAGTCATAAAAATTCGCATTGTGATCCCAGATATCAAGGAAAGTTTAATCTTGTTCGTGTGTTCAGTAAAATTCTTCCTCTAACACGTTATGTAGTCACAATTCACGACCTGAATACCGAAAAATGTTGGGGAAATACAACGAAACGTCTGTCTGTCTGTCTGTCTGTCGGTCGGTCTGTCTTTCTGTCTACCTCTGAACACCACTAGCGGATAAACCGCATGCAGGGTTTTCACCAAAATTAATATTCTCTTGTCGATCTGGTTGATGTCGATATCCCATTCATATGAAAAGGATATTTTAAATATTTAGGGGTACTAAACACGAAGCCTCAAGGACATTTTCAATTGTTTTCTGAAAAACGTCTCCTATTTTTTGTCTTTAAATTCTTTTACAAAATAGTACGAAAACCGTTTGTAAAATGACCCAATTTCGAATTACTTTCAACTCTCTTAATTTTCGGAAAATGCAAACGTAGCTATTAATGCGAGAAAGTATGTGCTTTTTTGGCTTGAGTTGCTTTTAAAACAATGGTTTAAAACAAGCACAATGGCTTACAAAGCGCGGATTGTTCACACAGGGCTCGGTTTGTCGAGTTATAGTGTGCAATGTCCGATCCAGTGCGCTACGGCTGTTGAGTTGGGTTTCGCGGTGGCGATCGCGGACAGCAGCGGGGGAGGGGGAAGCTAAACAGAACAGCAAACTCTCCCCCCCTGTACCTCCCCTCCACCCCCTCACCGCGCAGGCTGTTGTCTCAACACAGGGCGACGACGGCTGACGGTGATAAATCAAGAGGATACCGATCGCATCACTTCTCCCCACCCCTCCGTCCATTCCCGCCCCTCCCTCATCCCATTCCCCCACCCGAACCACGACTCCCAGTTGTGTTGGGTGCTGTTCTCGGCGCTGTCAGATATGAAGTAAACTCTTTGCTCCGGTTGATACGACTAGGAATGGGAAATTTGAATCCTAGAGTTCTAAACGTGAGCTGTGAAAATTTTTCGTTTGTTTTTTTTTCGTGTTGTTAAAAAAAAGTTTTGAAAATCTACGCGTCATTTGCGTGTGCAGGGGGCGCTATTTTCCTCCGTACATATTCGCCCCCACCCCGCTCCCCATACATCAAATTCCTCCCCCCAACAACATCCTCTCACGCCGAGTTGTGTTGTCAGTTGCCATGCAAGCTACGACTAGGAATAGGATATTTAAATTCTAGAGTTCTGAGCGCGAGCTGAGACTCGTAAAAAAAGGCGTTTTTTTCGTTTTTTCGTGTTGTTATTTTCGTATAGGAGAAGCCAATAAAGAAGAAAATGTATTTGGAAAGATTTTATGATGACATTTTAAAAAAAAATACGTCAAAATTTCGAGTTTTGAATCTCTACGCGCCATTGCCTGCGCAGAGGTGGGGCTAGTTCACCCCTATTATATGTTCTCCCCCAACTCTCTCTCTCTGTACATTCAATTCGTCCACCAGAACGTGACAGATGTGAAGCAAGCTCTTTGTTCCGACTGAAACAACTACGAATGGGATATTCGAATCATAAAAAGCCTAAACGCGAATTTAGTCTCGTAAAATACATATAGGGTGTTCCGTTTTTTGTGTAACTTTTTCGCTACGCAAGACCTGTAAGGAAGAAAACTGATTTTGAGATATTTTATGGCACCATTCAAAAATACGTTGGCAAAATTTCGAGTTTTGAAAACCTACGCGCCTTGTGCGTGTGCAGAAGGGGAGACTAGTTACCCTTGTACATCTTCGCCGCGACTGTGCTTCCCATACATTCAATTCCTCCACCCCAACGTGTCGGCTGCGAGGCAAACTCTTTGCTCCGACTGGAACAATTATGGAATATTTGAATCATAGAATCCTGAACGCGAATTGAGTCTCGCAAAATAAGTATAGAGTGTTCCGTTTCTTTCGTGTTCCTTTTTCGCCACGCGAAGCCTGTGAGGAAGAAAACTGATTTGGAGAGATTTCATGGCGCCGTCAAAAAAATATGACGACAAAATTTTGAATTTTAAAACTCCAGGCTCCATAAGCGAGTACAAAGGGCGCCAGGTCTCTTCTGAAAATTGTATCGCCAACTCCTACCCCATACATTTTCCCCTCACCTGAACAATGCCCCGTGCCGCGTTGTGTTGGATCCTTTGCGATCTTCTCGTTGCTGTCAGATGTGAAGCTCACTGCTCCAACTGCGACGATTAGTTATGGACTATTCGAATCCTAGAATCCTAACCGCGCATATGAGACTCGTTAATTCGAATTCGTTTTTTCGGTTTGGAGTTTTGCTATGCGAATCCAATAAAGAAGGAAATTAATTTGGAGAACGTGTTCGGTGTCGTTCAAAAAATACATTCGCAAAATTCCAAGTTATGAAACCTCAGACTACATACGCGTGCGCCATGTCCCTTTGAACATCCTCTTCTTTACCTTCCTCCATTCCCCCTCCGTCCTTATCCCATTCTCACACTCCCAAGGACGCCGTCCTACACCTCGTTGTGTTGGGTGCTTTGTATTGATCCGGTTAGTGTCAAATGTGAAGCTTTTTGCTCCAGCTGCTACGACTAGGAATGGGATATTGAAACTATGTACATTCAACCTAGTCCTGAAGGCCAGCTGAGACGAGTAACATTGGAATGGTGTGTTTTTTGGGTTTGTTTTTCGCTAAGCGAAACCAGTAAGGAAGAAAAACATTTGTAATTGAGTTTGAATGGAGCCATTCAAAAATGCGTTGGCCACATTTCTAATGGGTTGAGTCTAGTGCGCTTAGCAGTTGGCGCGCCCGGAATCACTAACAATCAATCAATCAACCTTCGAACGTTCACGCGATTCAGTGTCACATGCGCGTCGGTATTTTTGACGCCGACGAACATCCTTCCCTTTTTTTCAATATTACAGCTTCTCTTGATCGTCAGTCATGAGGAATTTATTAAATAACATCTACTGAGCGTTGTAGTAGATTAAAAATTTACTGAAACAATTTTAATTATACAGCAGAAAATAAATTTCTGAAGGAGGTAATTTGCAAAATCAATCATCTACTTCGTCTTCACAAAACACTGATGACAAATGCATACAATGTACTGACTTAATAAAAATCTAAATTAAAATCTAATGAAGTAGAAAGGTAAAAAGCTAATAAGGAAGATAAAAGTAATAAATGTTGGGAGAGAGAATATGTAGGATGTTAAATATATTATAATAAAACGAGAATAGTAATTTTTAGTAATCTAGATAACTAAAATCCACTGAAATCCACCTACAATTGCACGTAATAAAAAACCAATTCATTTAATTTAGACAATAATTAGCATAAGAGGATTACTAAGATTTTTTTATTTTAAAAATATATAAAAAATATTCTTACATATTCATGGTGAATATATTTTCACGATTATGAGAATCGTGAAAAAAAGTGGAACTGGCGCGATCGCGTGAAAAATTGACCACTCGTTTATGCCGCGTAGAGTGAAAACTTATGACGTTGGGCACTTTTTCACGTATTTGGCGCAAATAGGAGTGGGTCCTAGAGAACATGTTACCGCTATTTTGTGTCTAAATAGATATCTAGAGAATACCTGTCTTCTCGCTAAGCTGAATTCAAACATCAAGTCGCCGCGCCGTTTTAATTTTAAAGGCGGCATTTGTACCGCCCCACGCGATCGCTTGAAAAATAAGTTAACTATTGAGTAAACTTGAGTAAACCTGTAAATATTATTATATTTATTTGAGCCGGGAATCAAATTACGAACAGAATTAACAGTGACACATTTCCAAACATGTCATTTTGCAAGAGAAGTTTTGGGCTGGGTGGAGCTGTGTAATACCTGGTCAAAGACATCCTGTTGTAAAAACCAGTTGTTTCTCAACTATCTTAATTAACTTTTTACTGGTCAAATTATTTCCAAACCTATATCCTCATTTAACTAAACCATTGCGATCTTTTATATGTAACTTTTCTTGGGTACGGGGAATGTAACTAGCGCCTGGGCGCTTCTAATAATTCAAAACTTTTCTGACGAGCGACAGCTAAACCATTCTGATCAATCGCTGTCATTTGTTCGGCAATTGATTCGAAATTTCGAGTGTTTCTCTGAATGCAAATGATAACTTTCGCGCTGTGTTTTGCGGTTGTTTCCGCTAACGCAAATAGACCAATAATTCACGTAGTTTTGAAGCAGAATATTCCGATCGTAATTTCACTTTATTGTCTATCCCGATCATTGGCTACCATTAGACCTGTTTTTTGCTCTAACAGATTGTTTATTGCCCTGGATTCTCATTGAGGGTAGATTCTGTATTCATGGACTGAATATTTTATGTGGCGTTCTCGTGCTTCTGTTATTAAACAATTAAACATTACTTCCATTGCTATTATTCCTGTTTACAGTTCCATTTCAATAAATGTTTAAATCTCTGCTGGGGTAGTAATACTGATGTTGCTGTAAGAGAATTGGGAAAATAAAATTGATCTTACGGATCGTTTCCGTTATACAATGCTGCCCAAAGTTTACAAAAAAGTTTGTTCATTACAAAGGAGTGGGTTCTTTACAATGTGAACAGATGAATGTTACTAGTCAACCAACTAGTACATTTAAACATTAGTTTTAAACACAAAAAGCGCACATATTATTATTATTATTACAATAATTAATATTAATTAATTCTATTACTATATTACTAATTTATTAATGTTCTATTGTCGGATGATGAAGGATGACAAAATTCGGCAATACCATTTAATACTTCCGTTAACCTTGGGTATATGGTGCACCTCAGTTATAAACGAGTTATATATTTTAGCGATTTGTTGTAGAAATTGTTTATGTCGGTAGACTACACAAACCCACTTTGAAGACTTACAGTGCAACAAAACACGCGATTCCACGCCGACACAAAGAGAAAAATGTATCATGAAAAGTTTTCACGTGCAATAAATATTTGATAATACACCAACTTCGGCAAACAACACCAGAAGTTCAATGTGTAAAAATTTCCTCAAATAACACCACGCAAGGAACAGCACAGAAAAATGACGTAAATTAATCAAAGTAGTGGATACTTTTATTAATTCATTTTGTGATCGTTTTATAGCTTCTCCTAGAGTAGTAGGTGTCTGTGTAATTTTCTTTGCATTAAAAATTTCTTTAATGTTCTAAACCGTAAAATCAGCAAAATATTGTGAAGTTATTAGTACTTGTGAAGTGCTAATTTAATTTTTCTCAAAATAATATAACTTTAATGTAACTTCTATAATGTAAGTATTGAAGGAACATTCACAATAGCAGAGTCTGTAACGCAGATATCGTAACTGTATAACGAACTATTAACATAAACAGAAAATTACTCAATTATTGTGAACGTAACGTAAATACGGTCATTCATTGATATCGATTTAATAAACACTGTATGCAGTGACAAGGTATTAAATAGAATGGATTTGATTATGATAACTTGTTAATTATTTCGTACATTATGAGTTTAAAGAATGCTTTTTTGGCGCGTTTCATGATTAATTCCGGTAATGAATGGGAATTTATTGCAAAATGTGCAAGTTAGGTTGGCGCCGTATCTCAATCCATCAGATGAGTACCGACTGATAGATGTCCTGAGGTAAAAACATGTACTATACTTACACAACAGTTGGCAGGCCCGGAATCGCCAATCAATCCATCAGTCTATCCATTTAACCATCGTTCACGTACAATTTCCTTACGACCGACTCAATTCATTCATGGACCGCGGGCGAGCTGACTTTTCTTCCCACGCGAACAAGCCAGCAAGCCGCGCCCACCGCCTCCCGCCCGCCGCCCGCCGCCCACCGCCCACCGCCCCGCCCCCCGTCCCACGCCCACCGCCCGCGCGTGCCCCGCCCTCCACCCTCGCTAATTGAGCGCTCGGAATCTTCGCCCCTGGTCCCGGGCGGGCGATTGGGCACGCCGCCGCCCCGAGCCCAGGATTAGCGGCGGGCGACGCGGGCGCGCGGGGCGCCGGAGGGGGCGAGAGGGGGAGGGGCAGGGGTTGGGGGGACGGGTGGCCCATGCCGTAATCCTCCCGCGCCTGGCTCTCCCACGCGCCGCCGCCGCCGCCGCTCGGCTCGAATTTGCTTAACCCCCCGCCGTCGATCGCGCCGCGCCCCCCTGTCACATGTCTTCGTCGTCTCCCTGGGAATACCTAGGTACTGGCTGAATGTGGTTCTACCAAGGTACTGGCTGAATGTGGTAATACTAAGGTACTAGCTGAATGGGGCAATACCAAGGTACTGGCTAAATGTGGCTCTACCAAGGTACTGGCTAAATGTGGCTCTACCAAGGTACTGGCTAAATGTGGCTCTACCAAGGTACTGGCTGAATGTGGCTCGACCAAGGTACTGGCTGAATGGTGCTCTACCAAGATAGTGGCTGAGTGTGGTTCTACCAAGGTGCTGGCTAAATGTGGCTCTTCAAGGGTACTGGCTGAATGGGGTCTACCAAGGTACTGGCTGAATGTGGTTCTACCAAGGTGCTGGCTGAATGTGTCTCTACCAAGGTACTGGCTAAATGGGGCTCTACCAAGGTACTGGCTGAATGGGGCTCTACCAAGGTACTGGCTGAATGGGGCTCTACCAAGGTACTGGCTGAATGTGGTAATACTAAGGTACTAGCTGAATGGGGCAATACCAAGGTACTGGCTAAATGTGGCTCTACCAAGGTACTGGCTGAATGGGGCTCTACCAAGGTACTGGCTGAATGTGGTAATACTAAGGTACTAGCTGAATGGGGCAATACCAAGGTACTGGCTAAATGTGGCTCTACCAAGGTACTGGCTGAATGGGGCTCTACCAAGGTACTGGCTGAATGTGGTAATACTAAGGTACTAGCTGAATGGGGCAATACCAAGGTACTGGCTAAATGTGGCTCTACCAAGGTACTGGCTGAATGGGGCTCTACCAAGGTACTGGCTGAATGTGGTAATACTAAGGTACTAGCTGAATGGGGCAATACCAAGGTACTGGCTAAATGTGGCTCTACCAAGGTACTGGCTGAATGGGGCTCTACCAAGGTACTGGCTGAATGTGGTAATACTAAGGTACTAGCTGAATGGGGCAATACCAAGGTACTGGCTAAATGTGGCTCTACCAAGGTACTGGCTGAATGGGGCTCTACCAAGGTACTGGCTGAATGTGGTAATACTAAGGTACTAGCTGAATGGGGCAATACCAAGGTACTGGCTAAATGTGGCTCTACCAAGGTACTGGCTGAATGGGGCTCTACCAAGGTACTGGCTGAATGTGGTAATACTAAGGTACTAGCTGAATGGGGCAATACCAAGGTACTGGCTAAATGTGGCTCTACCAAGGTACTGGCTAAATGTGGCTCTACCAAGGTACTGGCTAAATGTGGCTCTACCAAGGTACTGGCTGAATGTGGCTCGACCAAGGTACTGGCTGAATGGTGCTCTACCAAGATAGTGGCTGAGTGTGGTTCTACCAAGGTGCTGGCTAAATGTGGCTCTTCAAGGGTACTGGCTGAATGGGGTCTACCAAGGTACTGGCTGAATGTGGTTCTACCAAGGTGCTGGCTGAATGTGTCTCTACCAAGGTACTGGCTAAATGGGGCTCTACCAAGGTACTGGCTGAATGGGGCTCTACCAAGGTACTGGCTGAATGGGGGCTCTACCAAGGTACTGGCTGAATGTGGTAATACTAAGGTACTAGCTGAATGGGGCAATACCAAGGTACTGGCTAAATGTGGCTCTACCAAGGTACTGGCTGAATGGGGCTCTACCAAGGTACTGGCTGAATGTGGTAATACTAAGGTACTAGCTGAATGGGGCAATACCAAGGTACTGGCTGAATGTGGCTCTACCAAGGTACTGGCTGAATGGGGCTCTACCAAGGTACTGGCTGAATGTGGTAATACTAAGGTACTAGCTGAATGGGGCAATACCAAGGTACTGGCTAAATGTGGCTCTACCAAGGTACTGGCTGAATGGGGCTCTACCAAGGTACTGGCTGAATGTGGTAATACTAAGGTACTAGCTGAATGGGGCAATACCAAGGTACTGGCTAAATGTGGCTCTACCAAGGTACTGGCTGAATGGGGCTCTACCAAGATACTGGCTGAATGTGGTAATACTAAGGTACTAGCTGAATGGGGCAATACCAAGGTACTGGCTAAATGTGGCTCTACCAAGGTGCTGGCTGAATGGGGCTCTACCAAGGTACTAGTTGAATGTGGCAATACCAAGACACATTCGACATCGTATAACATTCAAGAACTTTTTGTTATATCGTGGGAATAGTATAAACATTAAACACACGTATTAATAAAATTGTAAATTTAATACAATGAGTTGCAGTCATTCGATGGTTATTTTGTACTACGGGTTACGATTGATCATAGTTTTGTCAGTCAACGCAGACAAGTCTGTGTGTGAGATCATAGTAATATTTTTTTTTAAGGAATGGGCGTGCTAACATTATCACAGAAAATCATTATTCACGATCAGGTCTCTACTTTGTTTAAATAGCATGTATGTGAGCCCAATTCAAGGTTTCCTACAGATTTTTTGCCTGCAATATATCGGAACTATCACGCTGTAAGATTCCTTTACCAGTGCATTCGCCACAAATGTATTTTAGTGAAGACAAAACTTCGGTGACATTGCTGTAAGAACAGTTAAAATGGATAGATCTCAATGCTTTGTTTAATTTTAACAAATATATTGAAACTAAATATTTTCATATACCCTGACACACCAGTTAAGAATTGTTTTGGACGAAAGCAGTAGGGACTGGAAGAGAAATAAAATATTAAAAACTCTTTAGCTCACAAAATAAAACTTTTTCTGACTTCATTCTCAGTCAGAGTTTTACTGAGACCGGTTTTCTTTAGTTCAACCAAACGCTGGTTAAGAGGAACGGTTTTAAGTTCCGAAGCTCAAGAAAACGAGTGCACTTAATACGGATTCCTTAAATGCCAAAGCATCTAGCGAGGACAACCACGTGACGGGAGACGACGTCATCCAGAGGGCCGTGGAGCGCGGGATTCTGATGAAATCTCCAATCCGATTTATTCCATGCTGTGCATGCGCCCTACGAATTACTCCCAGAGGGGGAGCAATAACGGAAAATGGCGGAATGGAGGGGGGGCTGAGAATGAGGGGGCGTGGTCCCCCCCTCGCTTGTCATCGCGGGGGATCTCGATGTGCTGCTTGTTAGGGTGGACGCAGAAGATGCCGTTTCCAAATTGACACTGCTTCACTTGGGTTTGGTCTTATTGGTGTGTGTGTGTGTGTGTGTGTGTGTTTGTGAATGTGCTTCTATCGATTTCTTTTGTTATATTTTTGCGCCTGGGGAAAAAAATACGGGTTCTGGTTCCGAAATGTGATGCAGTATAGTCATTCTATTCGAGAGTAGAAGCATCAACGTATTTCAGATGTATTGGCACAGACGTAGGTGTATTTACTTTTGTTGAAACATAAACGAGTTTTGAGAGATAAACATTTCATTCAGGGATGATGTTTCGCGAGCGATGGCTTACCACCGTAATATTTATCACATGTTTCAACTGATATTTGAACGTTTACTCATATTTTACTTTGTATATGAATTTCAAAACAGGCACGTTTTCACTATCGTCAATACAATTGTCATGGCGTTTCTAATTTCCAAAGATTTTCAAATTGCAATGACATAGTGACTTTGTTATTAGTGTTATAAACGTCTAAATACAACTCGACAAATTTGAGATTATTCTTACGAATGCAGTCACTTTCGATGTAAAGAAATATTACCTACTAAAAATAATGTTTAATTTGTTGGGGAATGACGCATATTCTTTCCGTCATTAGCAAATGGGTTGCTGCGACCATATATTTACCGAGCGTTTTTCGTTTAAAAATGCCTGTTGCTATTTCCCTTTCATTGATCAAGTTTATCAACAGTCATAAACTGCCGCCAAATACGCTGTTGTCATTTTTCGACCACTCATTTTCTTTATTCACTTTCTAATTATTTTCTTTTCCACTATTTTTCAAGAATATAGCTACATAAATGAATTCCCGTCTGCTCCGCCAGTACAATCTGTCCCGCCTGATACCGGCCGTTCTGTCATCTTTCCCTTCCGTCCCAGCTTATCTGACGATGCAGTCTGCCTGTCCCGGCTGCCTGACCCTCCTGCCCGTCCCGTCTGCCCGTCCCGTCTGCCCGTCCCGTCTGCCCGTCCCGTCTGCCCGTCCCGTCTGCCTGTGCCGTCTGCCCGTCCCGTCTGCCAGTCCCGCCTGCCTGTCCCGTCTGCCTGTCCCGTCTGCCTGTCCCGTCTGCCTGTCCCGTCTGCCCGTCCCGCCTGCCCGTCCCGCCTGCCCGTCCCGTCTGCCTGTCCCGTCTGCCTGTCCCGTCTGCCCGTCCCGTCTGCCTGTCCCACCTGCCCATCCCGTCTTCCCGTCCCGTCTGCCCGTCCCGTCTGCCCGTCCCGTCTGCCCGTCCCGTCTGCCCGTCCCGTCTGCCCGTCCCGTCTGCCCGTCCCGTCTGCCCGTCCCGTCTGCCCGTCCCGTCTGCCCGTCCCGTCTGCCCGTCCCGTCTGCCCGTCCCGTCTGCCCGTCCCGTCTGCCCGTCCCATCTGCCCGTCCCGTCTGCCCGTCCCGTCTGCCCGTCCCGTCTGCCCGTCCCGTCTGCCCGTCCCGCCTGCCTGTGCCGTCTGCCCGTCCCGTCTGCCAGTCCCGTCTGCCTGTCCCGTCTGCCCGTCCCGCCTGCCTGTCCCGTCTGCCTGTCCCGTCTGCCTGTCCCACCTGCTCGTCCCCTCTGCCCGTCCCGTCTGCCCCTCGTCCCGTCCCACCCCCGTCCCCATCGTCCCCACTGGCCCGATTTTCCCCACCTTCCCCGCCGTCCCCATCGTCTGCGAGCACGGCGTGTGAACAACTCTCTCCTCCCACGTTCTATTTCCCTTTTAATTTCCCTCACTCGGTCCGTAAAGTCCTTAAACTGTAGCCAGGCGCTTCGCCGTCGCCACGGCGTGCGGCGCCGTTAAGACCCTGGAGCTATCGCCCGCCCCCGCCGCAAAGAGGGTGACGCGACGGGCAGACTCCATGTGACGTGGCCTCCCCCCCCCCCCGCGCGATCAGAGCCCGCGTCAGCACTCCCGGGCACGCATAGGGGGAGGGGAAGGGGGGAGGCAACGTGCTGACGAAGACTCGGCGGGAGGGAGGGGCCCAAACGAGACACACTGTCCCCCCCCCTCCCGTGGGGAGGGAACCTCCCTTGGGAGATGCTTTTGATTTTTCCACGTTGTGCTCTTGATTGTTGGTTTTTTACTTTCTTGACTTACTTTCCGTAACAACGAGAAAGTATTGTAATGTTGCGCAAAAAATTTGTGATTTTTCGACAGAAAATCTCGTATTTTGAGATCCTATTTTGCGATCGAAAAAGTGGATAAAACTCTTTTGCCAATTCCCCGCGCTTTGTGTCTCTTAAAACATTGCACAAAAACTTTACATGTACCCACAATATACCAAGATGACCAATTCAGTTTCAAAAAATATTTGAAACGCCTAGAATATCATTCAAATTACCGAGCATTTAACTTCACAATAGCCATGATTTTAAAAGATTGTCAAGATGTCATCCTCTGGATCACTTATCGTTCAATCATCATTAAATTCATGGTAAGTGATCAAACCCCAAAAAATGATACTGCAATTAACTAAAACAGTTTGGAATTATTGGATTTTTGTTAAAACGAATTATGTTCATGATTGCCGAAATGTAAATATATTTACATATTCGTTAAAAGTTCAATTTTTTCTGTTTTGATCTATTTGTCTTGTGATGTTATACTTTTTCATTTGTGTACTGAAGAAAATGAATCCGTGGACTGTGAATGGCCAGTTCGTTAAGATGTCCTTATCAAATTTTGTCAAAAGATTTGCCTATTGTTCGGACGTAACGGAAATATCTTGTTCCTATATGTAGGTACGATACTTTCTCTAAAATGTTACGAAACCAGAGTTCACATTTCTGGGTACGTGATACCGAAAAATCGATTAATAGCAAAATGTCCCACTGTCCGTCCGTTCGCGTAGATCTAATTTTCCTTGAACTTTCTGAATTTTTGAAAGTTGCAAAACTAGTTAATAATGCAAGAAAGAATGTGCTGTTGCTACATTCGCTAGTTTCTCTATGTGCTGTTTTTTTTATTTGAAAATCTCTTGTATCCTAGTCCGGTGACAACATTGTGGTTGTAGCTTATGCACTCTGCCAGGATCAGCACCCCTTTCATGTAAATATAGCTTAAGTGTAGAATGAAGTTTTTTCTAGTAAATTCAGAATTTAAAATCATCCCAATGTGTTTCACTGCGGTATGCATGGTACCGGGCAAATAATAATAATAATAATAATAATAATAATAATAATAATAATAATAATAATGTCTTTATTAATGGCGAGGCTCAGGCCATAGGGCCTGCTCTTCCGCCTAACCACTGAATTTACATACATTTAGAGTAGTAACATTTTAAGAGGGGAGGAGAAGCTGTACATTTACGTCTGGAGAACAAATCTAGGGACCATCCCGGCATACGCCTTAAGCGATTGAGTAAACCCAGAAAAACCTCAATGAGGATGGCGGCTTAGGGCCGAACATTAATAGAACAGAGTATGTTATACTGAGTAGTTGAAAGGGAAGTTTTGTGAAAGAGAAAAGAAACGACGTAGGGTCAGAAGTATAATTGATAAAGTTTGTGAGGGAGAGGGAAGAGAAAAAAAGCGAAGGAAAGGACGAAGAAGAAGTAGGCGAAAAAAGTGAAGTTATTTAAGGAACGTTACAGAAAGCTACGTTTAGTGTACAGTAGCAAATATTACGCATGGTTCTATTGCACCCCCCCCTCCCCCCGTTTCAGAGGAGCCGGGCAAAGGGCCGAGATCAACAACACGGGGAATGTCAGGTGTGGATGAGTGATGAACATATGACCAACAGTAAACGTTTTAGTTTGTGCCTCTTGAAGCCTGGCAAATTGGCCCGTCCCGTCTGCCCTGCCCGTCCCGTCTGCCCCGTCCGTCCCGTCTGCCCGTCCCCGGCTGCCCGTCCCGGCTGCCCGTCCCGGCTGCCCGTCCCGGCTGCCCGTCCCGGCTGCTCCGCTGGCCGCGGCTGCCCGTCCCGGCTGCCCGTCCCGGCTGCCCGTCCCGGCTGCCCGTCCCGGCTGCCCGTCCCGGCTGCCCGTCCCGGCTGCCCGTCCCGGCTGCCCGTCCCGGCTGCCCGTCCCGGCTGCCCCGTCCCGGCTGCCCGTCCCGGCTGCCCGTCCCGGCTGCCCGTCCCGGCTGCCCGTCCCGGCTGCCCGTCCCGGCTGCCCGTCCCGGCTGCCCGTCCCGGCTGCCCGTCCCGGCTGCCGTCCGGCTGCCCGTCCCGGGCAGACGGGACGGGCCCTTGGTAGAGACGTTGAGATATTTTGAGTATTCATTGTTTAGATAAACTAATCAATAACACAAATTACTTTCCAAATTTTTTGGAAATAATTTTCTTTCCGATCCTTTGAAATATCGTGGAAAAATCATTTACAAGACATAAGACTTCAGATTATTACAGATGGGTATAGCTTCATACTTTATTTACAGAATGTTTTAATTTTTTTTACTTTAAGAAAGAACCCGAACGATTTTCTAATAAATTTACATCAATTTCTTTGCTCTCCATACATTTTCTCAACTCTATTATTTTTTATATTTGCATAAATATCTTATAATTCGAAAATTTGAAACAATGAAGCACACGTTTTCTCGTTCTATCTGCCTGTTAAAAAATAATTTTAAATGAATGAAGGACAATCTCAGTGTTTGTATTGAAAACATACAAATAAATAAATACGAAGCGAAGTTGAAAAAAGAGTATTACCTTGAGAAGGAGTCGAACAATCGATTGTTTTTTGGATTCGTTAGGGTTATAATCAAAGAAAAATTTTAAAGATGTCTTGTAACCAGATCGGCCATTCTTTCCAGTATTATATTCCTCTTCTGACACCATTTTTAAAAGTGGAAAATACTGACTTGCGTAAATGATAAATGTGCAAATATTTACAGAAAAAAGATGTATAAAATAGAAAGGGAGTAGAACTACATTTACTTTTAGCATGGCAGCCGTCATATAAAAAATATTCATGTGACTTTTAAGTGTTTCCGGGGTATGGCGTTACTTGGCAGATGAATGTAACATACGATTCCTCACTTATGAAGGAAGCCAAACATTTAAAGTTAATTTCATTCTTGCAAATATATTTTTGTGGACATAATTAAAATACAGCATTCATTACTAGTGCGTTTTAATATAAATCCCCGTCATTAATCCTATCGCAAGAATGTTCTTTTCATTGCTACTGAACAGCGTAAAAATGTGAATGCTGTAACAGTGAGCTATTGTGTGTAATTATTTTCGTTGAGGCAAAAAACATCACACGATCCGGGCAGTTATTTTGTGTACTACTCCCAATTAGCAGAGTAAACATGCCTTGCCTTCGGTCAGAAAAAAAGTTGGCGTATGACATTCAGCCTCTGACAAAATTTAATTCGGAATATATTCCTAATTTGGGCTTGACAACGACATGTTCCCATGCACCGAATTTCTCTTCTCTGGAAACTCCTGTTACCACTATTATTATTATTATTATTATTATTATTATTATTATTATTATTATTATGATTATTAGTATTGTTATTATTATTATTATGATTATTAGTATTGTTATTATTATTATTATATTTTCATTATTATCGTTATTATTATTATTATTATTATTGTTGTTGTTGTTGTTGTTGTTTGATCCCCAACTTCTCTATGGGCAGTTGTGACCAAAATTGCTGTGCCCATCTGTAAATTAACATGTGTGGGCATGCACATGGTTCTTTTTCCTGTTGTTTCTTCCGCAAGGCACTTCGGTATTTCTATAGATTTTACGTTGTTCAATTTCGTATCTCAGCTATTCCTTTGTTTATTTAACATGTCAATTTAATTTCTTTACTTAATTTCGGCTCGTAGAGTGTACTGAATGTAAATGTAGATGTGTGTGTGTGTGTGTAAGGGATGAGTATAGAACAAGGAAGAGGAAGGAAAGATCGCGCGCGGTCCGTGGCCCGTTTGTTAGGGTACTGCTCCGGCATTCGCCTGGTGTTCATCTTAACCATCACAGCCGGGAAGAGCTCTAAGCTCCCCACCGGTCTCACGCCTTGTGTGGAGTGTGGTGCATGCTAGTGTAAGGGGTGAGGATAGTTCAAGTAAGAGGAAGGAAAGATCGCGCGCGGTCCATGACCGTTTGTTAGGGTGCTGCTCCGGCATTTGCTTAGTAGTGATCGGAGAAACCAGTGAAAACTACCGATCAGAGGAGTCGGTCGCTAGAATTCTCCTCCAGACAGCAGCTAATTTCAACTTCGCTATACCTATGTCGAAGATCCGTCACCGTCAGGACTCGAACCCAAGGAACTTCCGGTCAGAGTAACTGCGACAAAAGATTGCGACAATGCTGGCTCTGAGGTAACTCATCCGCAATAGTAAGGCTACCTCGATCGGTAGAAATGCTCGAAATTCATGGATTGACGTTTGTAGGCTTCCGCGGCCAGTGTCGATACATTCTTGGCTATCCGGGATGAGCCGCGTCTAGGTTAATTGTACTAACGTTTCGGCCATCTTGCTGTGGCCTTCTTCAGAGTACAGCAGGGTAGCAGTATAGCTCTGAAGAAGGCCACAGCATGATGGCCGAAACGTCAGCACAATTGACCGAGACGCGGCTCATCCCGGATAGCCGAGAATGGATTCATGGATTGACGCTGGTTCTCAATTTAACAAAATTTATCTGTAATTATTTTAAAAAAAGAATATAAAACCACGAATATTCTGTTTCTGATTCTGGGCTGTGGGCTTAATCTGTTTTGGCGAACCCCTTGGATCTTCAAAGCGATTCACAGTCACGTTCCGAATCTCCCCCTCTTGGCCTTGGCTTGCTTTCATCAAAGCCCCTTTCCCCAACCGGGCTCCCTTGCAGCCTGACAAGAGGGAATGAGGGATTGGCTTTGTTTGAAATTCATTTATTGTTACTCTACCACATGCTGCTTGGTGAGGATGAGATTTCGTAGATGTCGAGATAAGACACATTCTCTAGTCAAGTGATTTTAAATGAGAAATATTATACGAGAGATGTATAATCAATGAACTTTAATGATTTTAAAGACTCAGTATTATGTACCCAATGTGTTTGGTTGATTGATTGTCTGTTTAGCAATTTATGGCGCGACAACTGCTAAGGCCTTTAGTCCCGAAAGCGTAGTTCATGTCTTTATCACGGAATGTGACGGTGGTCTTCCCCCCGCTGGGTGGTGATTTCCGGCACCAATCTACAGGTCGGTTTGTGGTGTTTCCCCGACCAGATATCTCCCTCCAGGGGGAGCTCGCCTCGCCAGGGGTCAATATCTATGCTCCCGGCAACTGTGGTAGTGTAGTGCACGTGAGTGTGGGTACGTGAGGGGTGAGGATATGAAAAGGAAGGGGAAGGAAAGATCGCGCGCGGTCCGTCGGGCGTTTGCTCGGGTACTTCTCTGACTTGCGCCCGGTGTTGGTGGGAGAAACAACGCAAAAATATCAATCAGAGCTGCTGACTACTAGAATTATCCTCCAAACAAGCGGCTCAATTCGACCTAGCCATGTAGCCAATGTCGAAAATTCTGCCACGGTCGGGACTCGAACCCTGGCACTCGAACTGACGGGAGATCTGTTCATTATCATCGGGAGTGAGCAACTCATGTTGTGTACAAGCTAATCAAATCAGGGGTGGGTATATTGAGGAAAACCTTCAAAATCATTCGCTAAAATCCTCTCCTCCAAATCGTGATGAACCCATAACCTCTCCGCGAACGACCCTCCAGTTGCGTGCGCGCTTATCCCTGCCTCCTCGGGACGTAAATCCTAACCGCGCCCATTTCGCGCGCTAGCGCGGCAGCGTGCTTACGTGGGTGAGTGACTGACTGACTGACTGACAGGTCGAGGCCTGGAGTGGTAGCGGCGAGGTTGGGTACGCACCTCGTCTCTCCGCGTGTGTGTGTGTGTGTGTGTGTGTGTGTGTGTGTGTCGCCCCGCCCGGTGGAGCACACCGCCGGAAAAAAAAGGCCCCCTGTAATCCCGCACGTCCAGCCGCGCGACACACGCGCGCCCGGTGGACAAACTGCGCACTAGTGGCTGAGCGAACGTGCAGTATGGTGTGTCGGGTGGGGGGAAGGCATGAAAGTACATAAATACGAGACAATGGGGGTTGCTCACGGGTGGGAACTTCCAACGGATATATTTTAATCTTTTGATTGTAATAATAATAATAATAATAATAATAATAATAATAATGATAATGATAATATTAATAATAATAATAATAATAATAATAATAATAATAATAATAATAATAATAATAATAATAATAATAATAATAATAATAATAATAATAATAATAATAATAATAATAATAATAATAATAATAATAATAATAATAATAATAATAATAATAATAATAATAATAATAATAATAATAAACTATGTACCCGTGCGAGAACTCTCGCATGTTATACTTATTCATCCATTTTCATATTCAAGGAATAAAAAATGTGTTTATTTGTTTAAAAATGTACAAAATTAACTTGCACTGTACGTTGAAAATATCAGAACAATAATACAATTGATATTTGAAACAAATTTTCCATGAAGGTTGATGCAGAACTAGAGACAGATATTCTTGGAACAAAGCTTCCAACAAACATTTGAAGTAATAATAAGAACTTTCTTGACAGTTTGCTTTTCGCTTTCCACAACAGTCACATAAGTATTACAAAAGCAAATTTGAAGAGAGTTGGGGGCAGTCGGGACCGGGTCGGGGCGTGGCTCCAGAGCATCGTGGGCCGGGCAAATTTGGAGCCGGGCAGTCTCTCCTTTTTTTAAAATTTATTTCTTCTTGCTCGGCCTATAGTTTTACGAGGGGTTTGAGTTTTACATACTGATTTTTTTGAGATTTGGGCTTTCCTTCACAAATTGAGGCTAAATACTCTGGCTCATTTAATTCATTCGTGTTCTTTTAGAAGCTACTGAAATTTTATATTATTTTTTGGGGGGGAGGGGATAAACTGTTACGATTGCCCTGTCGAGCAATAGGAAGGGAAACGTGAAAGATTATACAGAGATACGGGAAGATATTATTAGTCTAGGGAGGTTTAAGCATATCTTTGGGAAATTTAGATTTGACTCGACTTGGGATGTTTGCTGTTCGGCCTAGATGGAATTTCAGAGCGGGATGTGATGAGGGAAGGGAAGAATATAAATTATTTGCTGCTCTTTCTATATGTTCTACCACGGTTTCCATTTGGAGTTAACTGTGCATTTGATGGTTAGGTATAAATTATGGAGCTTTAATTGACTTTCTAAGGACTTTTTTTTGACTATTTTCGTATTTTGTATGGTGGTAGAAGCAACGTTTTTCCACACTGTGCGAAATTAAGTTAGTGTGAGTAGGATAATAGATTTATATAGTTGAATGTGGCATTTGGTATTAAGTGTTAAATGCTGATTTATAAAAGGGCATAGTTTTGATATTTTGTCATTGAATTTATTGATAGCTGCGTTAATTGGGGTTTCTAAGAAAGTTTCTTGTCTAACAATACTCCAAGATGCTTTAATGGTTTACTTTTCCAAGGTATTTTATTATCGTCTATTTTCAGGGAGGGAGGGTTTTGAGGCCTATAGTCTCTAGATCTACAGTCTCCCGACCTCACTCTCCTCTTTCTCTCCTCTCTCTCTCCCCTTCTCTCTCTTCTCTCGTCTCTCTCTTATCTCTCCTCTTTCTTCTTTCCCCTCTCTCCTCTCTCTTTTCTCTCCTCTCTCTTCTTTCCACTCTCTCATCTCTCTCCTGTCGAGCACAACTCTGAGGATCGGGCAAATCTGGATTCGGGCAGATTGTAGCCGAGATGCAGTCGGAGCCGGGTAGAGTCGGGAGTCGGACCAGTCTCTCCCGACCACAAGTAACCGGAGTCGGGCGAAGTCGGGCTCGGACAGAATCGGGGCCGGGAAGTCTCCCGACAAGTACAAAGCGGAATAGGGCTCGAGGGGAGCCGGGGCCGTGCCGGGTCGACGTCGGGCCGCACGCGAGGGTCTCGCCGGGACGGTGCGAATTGCGCCGCAGCCAGCAGCGCGGTGTGTGACGGTGGAGCGGAGTGGGGCCGGAGTAGGGGTGGGGTGAGGCGGGGGCAGGGCGGGGTAGGACGGGCTGGGGCGGGGAGGGGCCCGGGTGGGGTGGGGTGGTGTGGGGGTGGTGTGGCGGGATGTGGTGGGGTGTGGTGGGGTGTGGCGGGGTGTGGCGGGGTGTGGCAGGGGCCGGGCAGGGGACGGGCAGGGGCCGAGCAGGGGTCGGGCGGGGTCCGGGCGAGGTCCGGACGGGTGCCGGACGGGGGTCGGGCAGGGCGGGGTGGGGCGGGGTAGGGCGGGGTGGGGCGGGGCGGGGGCGAGGCGTGGGCGGGGGGTGGGCGGGGCGCCGGGAGTCCGATCGGGGCGTGGCAGTGGGCGCGGCTGGGGAGGCGCTGCCGGTCTGCTGCGTCGCGTCGCGCCGCCTCCGCCTGCACCGCCGCCGCCGCCCCGGTCGTTGCCCAGTGATTTAGAGCGGCCGCCCCTCCTCCCTCCGCCCGGCCCAGCCCGGCCCAGCCCCTGCGGGAGCAGATGCTGCGTGCGTGCGGCCCCCTCCCCTCCTGCGGACACTCGCCGCCCGCCCGCCCGCCCGCCCGCCACGCGCCCGCTGCGACGCGGCCGGCCGCCCAGCGGCTGCCGAACACTCGCACGTCTCGCTATGAGGGTAGCCCTCGATCCTCGCTTTTCTCTCGCCCTCAATCCTCATTCCTCTCAATCATTCCTTCCTTATTTCTTCACATCACTCCTTCCCTCTCTCTTTCCAGCCTTCCTTACCCCTTCCATCGTCCATCCTACCTTACCTCTCTTCATTTCTTCCCTCTCTCTTTCCAGCCTTCCTTACCCCTCGCCATCATTCCCACTTCCCTCTTTTATTCTTTCTTTTATTTCTCTCCATAATTTTGTCTCTCTTTCCATGCTTACTTGTCTCTCTCCATTTCCCTTTCTCCATCTCACCCCTCAATCCTTTTATCTTCCTCTCTCTCTCTCTCTCTCTCTCTCTCTCTCTCTCATCATTTACTTGTCTCTTATTCCATCGCTTTCCGCATCTTCTTCCATCCTCGCCACCCTCTTTCCCTTACTTTATGCTGTTCTCCATTAGCACTTGCTTCGTTCACACTGTAATATCAGATCTTCCCTCCCTCGATTCTATCCTTCCTTCACTTCTTTATTCACTGCTTCCCTTCGTACATCTCTCTCTCTCTCTCTCTCTCTCTCTCTCTCTCTCTCTCTCTCTCTCTCTCTCTCTTTCGATATTGCTCACCTCACGCTTCCAACTTCTTCCTTGTCTCACTCCTTTCTCCATCATTTCCCCCATCATTCGCCATTCCCACGTTCCGTCATCCTACATGTCCTCCTTCCTCATTTCTTTCCGCTCCTTCCCGACCTCCCTCCCTTCTGCTTGTTGTCCGCTTGTTAACATAAAAAAATCCCCTCCACAGAACCCACTGTGCAGATGGGAATGGATTTTTTCTGAAATCTGGTGTACAACATTTCATTACTACTTTGCGCCTTCAGCAGCTAGAGCGGATGTTAACGTAGATAATTTTAGCTTATTCTAATAGTACTAGAGTTTACACGTATGCACTTTTTCATACCTAACTTGATTTCTCCCCTTAGTAGTCGGTTCTGTTCTTTGTTTTGTAATAGTAAAAGTTACTTTTTTAAATTCACGCTTCATTCCTAATTACATTCCTTATTATCATACCTTATTTACATTCTGTACTTACATTACTGTTCTGTTCATAAGTTTTGGGCTCGTGGCTAGTTCTTAGTCAGCGTGCTTTCCACTACGAGGTCCCGGGTTCGATTCCCGGTCGAGCCAAAACTATAGTGTGCGTTTTCCTTTCAATATCCTAGTATATGTTGCTGTGTGATGATGAGTAAATTCACTTCTGAGGTTGAGAAGACCGGAATACGGCGTGGGTATATCTACGTGCTAACCATACGTACCTTAACATACATACATACATACATACATACACAAACCACACGTACACTAGCGTACATACATACATAACAATTGATTCAGCCCATTCCCTCCCCCTGGACTGCACCAAAATATTACTTATCACTTTCTTCGGTTCGCCAATCTAGTGACTTGAAGTGTTTGTGGATATACACGTAGGCTTCCGCGGCTCGAGTCCATTACTTCTAGGCTCGCCGGGTGACGCCGCGTCGTTGGCAGATAGGCCGACGTTTCGCCTGTCATGTCGCAGGCTTCTTCAGGGTAGTGACTACCCGGACAGCCTAGAAGTAGTGTTTGTGGATACTTGGCGTGCGTGCGTGCATACTTGGCTTGGCGTGCGTGCGTGTGTTCTGCGGCCGCATGCCGACCAATATCACGCGTCCGCGATGCGGCATCTTACGCCTTGCGCCGAGTGGGGGTGAGATGTGATCACGGCACATCGACATGCACTTTCATTTCTTCCTGTTGTTGTGACTCGTGTAGGAGACAAATTGTATTTTTCTCAGCTCTTGCGCCTTTACAGGCGCTCTCTCTCTCTTATTTCTCTCCTCTTGCGCCTATACAGGGTGAATCTGAAGCAGAGCCACCAACGTTGAGAGGTTGTAAGAGTATTACCACCTTTAAAATGCGGACACTACAGTATTGTCTCTTAATTTATTAACGTTTTCACATTTCGACTCTTAACTGGCGTCGTTTTTTAAAATATCTCAGATCGAAATTTCCTTAAATGACTAGATGCACAATTCGACAACAGTTGTTCTGGTAATGTTAAATAGTTCGTATTTACCCACCCGTATTTTATATAATATGGACAATGTTTTACACAAAATGCTACTTATTTTAATGCTTTAATATTAAAAACAGAATTTTGTTGAAAACATATTTTAAGAAACGATCGAACGATATTTTATCAAAAAATATTCGAAATTTTGCAAAGATAATTCGCGTTTATTTCCGTCCTCTGCAGTATACTTCAATCATATTTCAATTCTATGTACCGTTAGGAAACCGCAAAATTGAGAAAATTTGAGAAAATGTGTTTTAGGCTTCAAAACGTTGCAGCCGGGAAGAGGTTGGGACTACATCTAATAAAGAAACCAAACTAAAATCAATTGATTTCACTGCAGTGCGTCTGACAAAGAAGTCCTAGGTTCGAGTACCAACGGTAGCAGGAATTTTCGACAGTAGCTTAGCTCGAATTCAGACGCTTTCTGGAGAATTGTGGCATCTGGCTGCTCTGATAGGTAGTTTTCCGTGCGATCAACATCAGAGTGATCAACATCAGCTGCAGCAGTACCCTAACAAACGAGCCACGGACCGCGCGCTATTTTTCCTTTCTCTTCCTTCTCACTCCATATCTGTACACACACACACTTCCGTTCACTACACTACCACATATGTTGGGCGACCAGTCGCGAGTTTAGCACTTGTCTGGGCCGACGTGTAGGCCGCCGAATGAGACGCTTTGCAAGTGCAGCAATCTAACGGACGAAGTTCACCGCCACCACCCGCAATAAATATATGTACTACAATTACGGGAATAATGACGTTAGGATTTTGCGCGCTCGGAAACACGTATCAATCAATCAAAATATTCGGAAACTAATTGTCACGGGAAAGTTTGGGCAATTCTGTAGCACCACTTGTTCTTCTTCGTACTCTGATATTGGACTGCACTTGCAAAGCGTCTCATTCGGCGGCAGCCTTATCCCCTGCAATACGTCAAAATCTATGGCTTAAGAAGCCATTTTATGAATATTTTTTGTGACGTACAAATGTCCTTTGTATTGCTGGAACACAAGAAAAATATATTTTAGACGCCGAGGGTAGCAACTGGGGAAGATGTTGGGAAAATCCGAATTGCTAGGCTACACTGAGGAGATTGGGAAACTAACTAGTACGAGAAAGTTTGTGCCATTCTGTAATCCCACTGGTTTTTCTTTAAACATTTTCGGCATCCACCCTGCACGTGCAAAGCTTCGCACCTCTGCAGCAACTCAAAAACAACACAATCGGTGGCGTAACAACTAGGGTGAACCAGAAAAACTAGCCCGCAGGAATAAAGTTCGGCAAGCCGATCCGGTTTGCCGAGATCGTGTGCTGAAGCAGTAGTGACGTGGTTATCTCTGACCGAAGGATCGCGGGTTCGAGCCCGGGCATTGTTGTATTTTGGGTTCGTCCTTTCACACCTCATCATCACCATATCCCTTCATTCAGTATACTGATGATCACTTCATTGCATACACCATATCACTTCATTCAGCAACGTTAATCAATAGTGGTCGATAATAATACGACTTTAAATAAATTTAAAAAAAAAGTAGATTCGGAAACTAACTAGTACGAGAAAGTCTGTGCCACTTGATCTCTCCTCCTTTTACCGCATTCGACATTCCCCATACACGTGCAAGCCCTGCGAACTACCTCATCCCTGGGCGCGCCCTCTGCGGCGGGCGGGTTCCTCGCTGCGTTCTTTACGACGCCGCGGCGCCGGCGGCGCCCCCGGCGGCGGTGTGTGCAACAACCCCGCGACCTTCTTTGTTTCGTTCCTTTTTGCGGTCGTTGCCGGGGCGTGTGGCAGATCGCGCGCCCCGCGCTTAACGTCTCGCCGCAGTAAATTACCGCTCGAGCCGTGCGGCGCAGTTCGACGGCGCCTCGAACTCGCCGTGACCTGCCTCTCGCTGATACCGCGTGACTTTGATGACTCGAGAATCAAAGAATGGAATTCATCGACGGCACCATTTTTTTTTATTTCGGAGGTAATTTTAAGAGTAACGTTGTTGTTTAATTTTTGACTAGTTACATGAATTTGATTAGTCGCAATTGCAAGTAGTTTCAAATATGCACTAGTTCGAAAAATGCACTAGTTCGAAATATGCACTAGTTCGAAATATGCACTAGTTCGAAATATGCACTAGTTCGAAATATGCAATAGTTCGAAATATGCAATAGTTCGAAATATGCAATAGTTCGAAATATGCAATAGTTCGAAATATGCAATAGTTCGAAATATGTAATAGTTTTAAATAAGCAGTAGTGCGAAATATGCAGCAGTCCACAATATGTTCGATATACGCATCAGTTCGAAATATGCGTTAGCTCGAAATTCTCAGTAGTTCTAAATGTGAACACGCAATATGTGCAATGAGCAGTACCTCAAAATGTGTAGGATTTCGAAGTACGCAGTAATCGAATAAATTACGTAATTCAAAATGCATCGCAGTTCGATATTTCTTGTAATTCGAAATATCTAATTATTCAAATAACAATGTAATTTGAAATACTCGCTCGAGTAGTGTGGAGTAAATTATCGCTCGAGCAGCGTGGAGCAACTCGATAAGACCTCTAAAATCACCATGACCTGCCTCTGGGTGATGCCGCATTACTTTGAGGACTCTAGACTCAAGAAATGGAATTTGTCGTGCCCTTTTCTTGGTTTAGTGGTTAATTTCAATAGTAATATTGTTATTTAATTTTCGACTAGTTCCAAGTATTCGATAATTCACAATTGAAAGTGGTTTCAAATATGCAATAGCTCAAAATATGCTGTAGATTAACATGTGCAGTAGTTTTGAATGTGCAGTATTTCGATGAATCAACTAATTTAAAATGACTTGAAATACAGTATTTCATGTAATTCGAAATACGCGGTAATTCGATATATTCGGTATTTCGAAATACACGGCATTTTGAACTACACGGCATTTCTAAATAAACAGCATTTAAAAATACATAGCAATTTCAAACGCATGGTAATTAAAAGAATACACAACAATTCGAAATACCGATAATTCGAAATGCACGCCAGATCGAAATAGAAAGCAAGTAGAAATATTTAGTCTTTTGAAGAATTAAGTAGGCAAGTTTTGAAATATCTGAGAATTTGAATTGTTGGGTCATTCTAAATATTTGCAAATTCGGAATCGGCATTGAATCGAACAATTAAATAATTAAAAGTATTCAATAAACAATAAAACATGCCCTATGTGGAATGTTCGAGAGTCCATCGTCGTTTCCAGTTGCTGCTAACACAATTCGACGCCGCGTTATCTCCCGTCAATACCCGCATACATCCATGGAGACGAGGTTGAGCAGGCGCGTCAGTCTAGCGTGTAGGACATTGGGGGTGACCACGGGGGAGGGGGGGAGCTGTCGCCACGCCGCCCTCCCTTCCCTCGCACTCCCCCTCACCACCCACGGGTGATTTGGGGCCCTTCTCTCGCACCTGCCCCTCCCGCCCACCCACCCTCCGCTCAGAACATCCTCCTCCCCCTCCCCTCTGGACATCTCTCGCCGGTACACAGGAGAGGGACATTCAATACGTTATTTCATGTAATTCGAAGAAGAAATAATTCGAAATATACGGTAATTCGAGCCAGAAATAATTCGAAATACATGGTAATTCGAACTAGAAATAATTCGAAATACATGGTAATTCGAACTAGAAATAATTCGAAATACATGGTAATTCGAACAAGAAGTAATTCGAAATACATGGTAATTCGAACAAGAAATAATTCGAAATACATGGTAATTCGAACAAGAAATTCGAAATACATGGTAATTCGAACAAGAAATAATTCGAAATACATGGTAATTTGAACAAGAAATAATTCGAAATACATGGTAATTCGAAATACACTGCATTTCAAAATACATGACTTTTAAAGTACATAGAAATTTGAAATGAACTGCAATTTAAAAAAATACACAGCAATTCGAAATACACGTCAGTGATATTCGAAATATTTAGTCATTTCAAGAATTCACCCTCTAGTGCCCCTTCTTACATACATTTCTAGTCAACTCGTATTTGCAGCTTTTTGTAGTAATTCGCAAAATTTTATATCTTCAATAGACTGAGACATCCTAAATGAAACATATAAGCAAGTTTTTTCATTCCTCAATGCCAGATGTCGATTTAACCGGGATCGGTAAGGTATTGTACTTTCCTGGCCAGGGTGTACACATGACTTGGGTCAGTTCGAATCTTCATCTAAAACCGTGCTTAGCTCAAGTATAACAGTTTTTTTTTCTTCTTATAGAAAACACTGTCGCCACACCGCCTCCCATCCCTCGCACATCCCCACGCCGTCCGCGGGTGATTTGGGGGCCCTTCTCTCGCACCTGCCCCCCCCCGTCCGCCCACCTCACACTCAGAACATCCTCCCCTCCCTTCCCCTCCCCTCCACCCCTCTGGACATCCCCCTCCGGTACACACGAGGGGATGACTGGACGTGAGCGCTGCAGCGGAGTTGTGCTAAACTTGAGGCGAGTCCTAAATCCAGTGCTTGATTTATAAAACTGTGGGTCCCGCATCCGAAATTCGAATGCGTGATAACCTGAACGGTATAAGGGACATTTTATGAATTCTGAGAAAAACGTTGATTTTAGGCTATATGCCTGTGGCACATGTATTTTCGTGGTTTTAATGAACAATTGAAACGCCGTGGTTATATTGATGAGACAAAGCCACTTTACAGTGATATTGACTTAAACAAATATCTCAGAATTTATAAAATCTTACTTGTACCGTTCTGGTTTTCACATATTCAATTAATTTAATAGAAATAGTTATATATTTATTATATAATTTAACAATTATTTCTGTGGTACCGGAACGGCGTTTCGTCGCATTCCGCCAAAAATAAAAGTTCTTCTTAAATCTACGACATCGGCCTACTGTATGCTACGAAAATATGATAATATATTACTGATAAAATATTTTAACGCAAATGTAATATATTGGTGATAAAATACTTTTATCAGCAAAAAACTGACGACACGAAATCTCGTAGGAGTAGTGGTGCGATATAGGGAATAACCAATCACGCCTACAGCAAACATTATTTTTTGTATTCCAGCATTATAAACGACCTTTTAGGTTGCAAGAAATCTATCACACAAGGACATCTTATGTTACAGATTATGACATACGTGTTGTTTATGGTAGGAATACTTGCGTCATCGTACATTCAGCCAATCGTAGCGAGAGAATCGGTTGGGGTAGCGGTAATCGGAACAGCCAACCACCGTTTGTTTCGCACATATGTGAAATACCAGAGACGTCTCAATAGAGTTGTTTCTGAAATTTGCTTTAATTCTCTTATAAATGTATAATGCTGTTATACAAAACTATAGCTTATGCAATGCGCTTATAATTTTGCTTTATTACAAATTTGAAAATTCGCTTCTAATCCCGCTCGTATTCAAAACATGTACTCATGCAATAATGCTTAATATTATGAACCAGTTGCATAAACTACTATTAATGAGAAACAATTTAAGTTTCGAAAGTGCTCAGAATGATAAATCAAATATAGTTTGCAAGGGATCATTCTTCCGTTGATGAAATGACAAAAAAATCGAGAGATTTTCAGTGTCAGAGTTGCTCACATTGGTGAAATAAACTATATTTACTATTGTATGTTTCACTACTACTATATGTACTACATGTATTATCACTTCAGGTTTTCCATTTGTTACTCATCGCAGTAGACGTCAGGAGGTCCCTACATGAATGTTGAAGGAGATGAAAGCGCCGGGGTCAGTAGTGCCGTCGCTAGGTAGGGGCAGACTGGGCGATCGCCCAGGGCCCCGCAAGTCAAGGGGTCCATTGATGGGACTGAAGGGAAAAAAATAGTAGAAAATCGAACTAAACACAACACAATTTTGTTTGCATTTTAAGCGCATCGTGAAAATTATATTATTTGATCACTTAATTCTTTTATTTAACAGTATTATTTGAATTATATTTTCAAAAGCTTTCTCTAGCTTAAAACGTGACTTCAACAAACGTATTTTTACGTAACTTGTAGGTTATTTGCTGAAATGAATTATAGTTTCTTGATACAACTTTCACATTTTTAATTTTTCAGTGGGGACGGGAGGGTGGGCTACGATGCACCATTGCCCCGGCCCCAAAATTGTCTAGTACTGGGGGCTGTTCTACAATCCGCATTAGCGTCTCAGTTAAGCCCGACGCCAACCTTGATGCTGTCTCTTCAGCGACACTGCGAGTTTCTAGAGATCGAGTCCCCACGGCAGGGATTTTTTTTCGCCCTTAAATATCCACGTCTCCGATCGGGTTTAAAACCGATCATCAAGCATGCACTACACTACCACGCTTGCCGGGAGACCATTCGGAAGACTAGAGCCTGTTCCAGCTGGATCGATGCCTCACGGGGGGAGATATCTGAAAGGGAAAAACCACGCAAGTCGACGTGTAGGTCGGTGCCTAATCGCACCATCCAGCTCAGAAGGAATCACCGCCATTGTAAACATTAACTAGCCTAATGGAACTAATGACCTTAGCCTTCGTCGTGCTCAGAAACATCAATGTCAACTCTGCAATACGAGCTGCTTGGTCAGCCGTCCCACTGTGAATGTCGGAAGGTGGGAGGGGGGAAGTGGGGAAGGGAAACATTAACTACACTAATGGAACCAATGGCCTTAGCCTTTGTCGTGCTATGTATCGTCAATGTAAACTCTGCATACGAGCTGCTTGGTCGGTGCTGGCAGAAGCCAGCCGTCCCACTGTGAGTGTCGGAAGGTAGGGGGGGGGACGAAGTGGGGAAGAGAGGGGGCTAGTGTCATGCAATCCCCCCTGGATGAGGGGGACGTCAGCGCCCCCTCCTTCCTGCCGTGGCGTGAACCGGTCGGTCAACCCGAGGGCTTTTAGCGTAGGCGAGGAGGAGAAGGAAGATTACGTGATATTTACGAGTAGCTCCTCCTCGGGCACTGCGAGCTATATTGAGCCTCACTTGCACCCGGGAAGCGACAGCGTGAGCCTGAGTGCAGCTTATTGGAGTTGGGTTGATTTTTCAAGCCATTAAATACTATTTGCTTTACGATCTGGAAGAGCGGCAATAATTTTTTTGTGCATTTTTTATAGACGTGAAAACATTGCCCGAATTTTTCGAGTGAAAAAACAAGCATTGGTTCATGAAACAATTTTCGATAAGATTGGGCATTGTTTGAAGGTAGTGTGTATTTTTATTTATATCCTTCTATGCTGATATTTGTGTATTTAATTACTAAAAGGAAACTAATAGCGTTATTCAAAGTTTATTCTACACTATTTTTGATAGCTTTATTTGAGAAATAAGAATATTTGAATAAATTAGAGGCTAGACATTAAGAGTGACATTTATTTTAGTTTTTAGTTTTATTAGTATACGTAACTCCGCACAAACCATTTCATACCAATGGTGTTCTACATTTTTTTTCCACTTGACGCGTCGGCCATGGCCATGGCCATGGCGGGCCATTGCCTAACAGTGACGAACCTGCCTCGCGGCCATGGGTTAAGGGAGTACGTGTGGTTAGCCGTATTCCGGTCTTCTCAACCTGAAAGTGAATTTTCTCATCGTCACACAACGAAATATATTCGAACATTGCAAGGAAAACGCACACTATAATCTTGCCTGACCGGGAATCTAACCAGGGGTTGTGTTATGGTTAATATTTATGCCGTATTCTGGTCTTCACAACCTGAGAAGTGAATTTTCTCATCGTCACACAACGAAATATATTGGAACATTGCAAGGAAAACGGACACTATAATCTTGCCTGACCGGGAATCGAACCAGTGGTCGCCTTATGGAAAGCAAGCAAGCAAGCTGACCAATGATCTAAGCCTCTTGGCGTTTTACATTATTGTCCAAAACTTTTTGGATGGGAATTAAATGTATGGAAATGTTATTTACCTCATGCCGTGTATTCTTTTCTATTTATGGAAGAAAATAATTGAAGTTCGTATAGAAAAGATGTATTTATTTCCAGTGTTATAAAATCTCGTCTCTCCATCTCGTAAAAAGTCCGCTTCTCTAATCCTTTGGACACAACATATGTAGTTTCGTGAGTTACCGTTCTGTGCAAATAACCCATTTCAGTTCAACAGACACTTCTAATCGGATTGTGCAAGCGAAGGAGATACAAAATCATTCGCCCGGCACCTCTGTTTCAAAGAACAAACACAACAGTCTCTACGTCCACATATCCTCCACGCCTCACTGATCTCTGTATGTAACTGCATAGGGTATTCACCACTAATCGCACAGGTAAAGCTTCCGATGAAAACGTTTCACAGCAAATTGTGCACATTTATAGCGAGTAATTCAAATACCGTTTGATGAATCCCCTCGATTTTAGTGCAGCTTTATTTCAATTTGAACAGATTGCTTTTTAATAGAGTCGTGACAAAATTGATTTTTTATAGTTTTATTTGTACTATGTTTTATTTATTTCTATTTTATTTACTTTGTGTCTTTATTTCAGACAAAAGAAAAATTAGGCAGATAGATTTTCGTTGTTGAGTTAGGAAAAGTATCACAGATTGAATGAAAGATACAATTATTATGTTAAGTTTATAATGTTAATGTATACAATTCGCAATAAATATGCCTAAATATTTAAATTTAAATTCATGACCATTGTCAACGCATATGACTGACTACATTTTCCACATTTTTCTGATCATTATTCTTATTTTACAAAGTTGTTTACCTTTCTATCCTTCCCTTCAAAGATAATTTTTAAGTACTATGTATAAAATATCCAAACAAATTAATGAGTGGAAATATTAGTAGTTAAATATAATGCTATTCCAAACTCATAGTAGACACTTCTTTCAATAAGATACACACATTTTCTTGGCCTAATCTGATCTTTTCAATAGCAAGCTAGCATTTTAAACACATCAGACTAGTAAATTCAATGAAAAACGTTTTACTCGTTAAAAGAACGACATACCGGAGAGCGCTTTGCCACTTTAACCATGTCATAGAAATAGCACAGAAATGTAAACAAATTTGATTTTCTAACCATTATTTGTTAAATGTCGGGATAAGTATCACCTTCCTATACAATACATCATTTGCGCGACCTTTCTACTTCTCGATATTCTCTTCTCATACTGCAGTGGTTCTTACTGAGAACTACGCAGCTAGTGTTTTAATTCAGCCGCTGTCTGGAGGAGAATTCTAGCGACCGGCTGCTCTGATCGGTAGTTTTCTGGGGTTTCTACAATAAAAAAACAACAACAGGCGAATATCCTAACAAGCGCACCACCGACCGCACGCGATCTTTCCTTCCCCGTCCTTATCCTATCCTACTCCTTAAAAACACACGTACACTTAAATTACTACCACACATTCCGGAAGACCAGTTGAGCGCTAATTTCGACTTAATAATAATTTACACTTACAACGCATTTCGACGGACAGGCGTCATTACTAAACGCTAAAACTGTAAGACAAGTAATCGACATGTCGTCGATCAATCTGTAAAGAAAAATTGGCATCTAGAGGATCGGGGAAACTTGATCCCTCGAGAACTATAACCGGCTGTCTCATTGGAGCAGGCGACCAACATAAGGCACCCAACTTAAAGGTGGACGATACGGCTCATCTCAGTTTAGAATGATTGATTGTGATTCCTGGCGGGCCAACGGCTAAAGTCATCAGTTCCGTAAGTGTATTGCATGTTTATTGCGGGAGGTAGCGGTGATCTTATCTCCTTGGATGGAGATATCTCGCGCTGCCCTACTCGTCGGCTTGTGAGGTTTTTCGCAGCCAGGTATTTTCCACCAGCGAGACTCTTACCCAGTCGAAATTAGCGCTCAACCGGTCTTCCGGAATGTGTGGTGGTAAGTTAAGTGTACGTGTGTGTTTAAGGAGTAGGATAGGATAAGGACGGGGAAGGAAAGATCGCGCGCGGTCGGTGGTGCGCTTGTTAGGATATTCGCCTGTTGTTGTTTTTTTATTGTAGAAACCCCAGAAAACTACCGATCAGAGCAGCCGGTCGCTAGAATTCTCCTCCAGACGGCGGCTGAATTAAAACACTAGCTGTGTAGTTCTCAGTAAGAACCACTGCAGTGACAACACTTGATCCCCTGAGCCTCCTAAGCCGGTTTAACTTGAGAAGGTACCGCGAAGGTTCTGCGACAGAAAACAATCGCGAGGGCCTCGTGCTCCCCATCGTACCAGTTAACGGTTAAGCTCCCCACCATCTTGCAAACTCCTTGCTCATTGTCGCTCCCGCCTCGCCTCTGCCTTGCGGCGGCGGGTTGCAAAGATACCGCCGCACCGCGCCGCGCCGCGCCGCGTCGCCTACGAAAGAAAACAATCGCGAGGGCCTCGTACTCCCCACCGTACCAGTTAACGGTTAAGCTCCCCACCATCTTGCAAACTCCTTGCTCATTGTCGCTCCCGCCTCGCCGGTGGCTCTGCCTTGCGGCGGCGGGTTGCAAAGACACCGCCGCACCGCGCCGCGCCGCGTCGCCCCGAAGACGGCGTAAGGTAAACATCTGCTCCTTAATTAGCCACAGTCACAAAGTCGGGGCCCTCTCTGCTTCCCCCAGGCCCCGCGGGCGGAGGGAGGGTGTGGGGAGAGGAGAGGGGAGCGGTTTAACAGGCTGAGGAGGAGGAGGAGAAGAGGGGACGCGTGGGGCAACAAACGGGGTTTCGTATTTATGGGTTCGTTGCGCGGCTGTTGTGTGGCGTGCCCCCGAGGCTGGTGACCTACACGCTTGTTCTCCGTGTTGAGGCTGAAGTCACGTCTCTGACGCGGGCATGACAAAGGGATGCAGAGTTTGAACGTTGGAATCCGGCGGAGGTAATGAGATTCGTGAGCCGAGTACGCGTGGATTTTTATTTCGTTCGAATTCTAACGATTCAATTCAATTTACTTACGCCGTATTTTATGGGGAGATGCTCAGTTCTACCATTCCGTCGGATCCTGCTAATTTTGTTATCTGGTGAGGATCAGGCCATCGGGCCAAGAGATGGCAAAAAAAATCGAAGTTTTCAAAACATCGATATTTGCGAAGAGAAATCTTCGCAAATATATATTACTAATAATACTTCAATATTATAAAATTAGTGTTAAAGTTTCCATGTTTTATTCAGATCGATATATTTGTCCAGATACATGGATGATTAACCCTTATCCGGGCAACCAATTTTTATGACGCAACCGGGCAGGCGGGGTCCAACGGACCCAGGAGTTTTTGCTAAGGAATTATGTTTACAAGTATATTATTTCGTCGCAGGTAATAAAACAAAACACGCTAATATGATTATTTTATTTAACAATACTTTTAAAAATACTTTACATTTTTTATTTTAAACATTGTTACTAGCATTACAGATCTGACACACTCTATTTACCTGGCTGTGTTCATTACATACAGGTTTTGAACAGATGCTACATCTCTGTCTTTGTTTTCTACCTCTTTCCCAATGGCACAAGTGACATCTTTTTTTAGCATTGTCTTCATTTTTCTTAGATGTAGAAGGTGCTGCTTCCCCGATAACATGGGTGATTGACAGACGACACTTTTTGTTCAACCCTCTTTGACTTTGTCTCCTTACAATGTGTGGACGAACCAAATCCTCTGCGACATCTACAATAAATAATCGCCTGATCTCATGTTTTTTAACATTCCACTCAGGATTGAGGTTTCTCCATATCACATACGCAGCTACACCACATACATCCAAAGAGTTCATAAAAAAAGTTAATGGCCAGCGATTGCTGCGTCTTTTACATGAGTAGGTATGCACGAGTTGATCCAGAGCATCGACTCCACCTTTGGTTTTGTTGTAATACATAATTATCTCTGGCTTTCCATTACTTGATAGAGTACCATCATGATGCATAGTAGAA
This sequence comes from Gryllus longicercus, assembly GCA_038098605.1. Taxonomy (NCBI): domain Eukaryota; kingdom Metazoa; phylum Arthropoda; class Insecta; order Orthoptera; family Gryllidae; genus Gryllus; species Gryllus longicercus. The sequence continues at coordinate 801,039 of JAZDUA010000513.1, forward strand.
AGCAATGCTACTGATCTATTCTTACTAGGTACAAAAGAAACTATCGTAATTTTCCTCGAAAATCCAAAAATCGACGTACCTTCAGGGCGATGTTTATTTGTGAGAAATTGGGAAGGTAAGAAAGTCTTGTTCTTTCGTACCGTACCAACAAGAGTCAGACCACGTGACAAAAGATTTAAGGCAAGATCCTTGTCAGTGAAATAATTGTCACATGTTACATTTCGATTAGTGCCTTGATATGGTTCAGTTAGTGCTTCCACTACTCGACGTCCTAAGCCAGGTGCTGCTCTTTGTCCATTTTCTTTTCCCAAATAAGGCATACCGTTTAGTGGGTAAAATGTTTCAGAGTCGCATGCCCACCAGACTTTCATCCCATATTTATCAGGCTTAGAAGGTAAATATTGTTTGAATGGGCATCTTCCTCTGAATCCTATTAGTTGCTCATCTACGGTAATGTTGGTACCAGGTAAGTAATACTTTCTGAAATTTGAATTTATCTTCTCCCAAATGTTTCTTATTGGTGCAAATTTGTCTTTTTGCCGTCTAATTGAGCGAGTAGTTTTGTCGTCAAAACGAATAAATGCCAAAATACTCTTGAACCTTTTTAGTCCCATTGTAGCTCTAAATATAGGCGGACCATAGACACTATTCCACAAAGTGTCATAATTGCAATGGTTGCTTTTTAGGTGGCCTGCAGTCAGTAAGAGTCCAATGAAAGCATACATCTCTACTTTGTCACAATCATTCCATTGCTTAGGTCTTTTTTCTTTGTATACTCGTTGAGCTTCTGCATTCGTATAACGAACAATTTCTGCCACTATTGATTCATCCATGTAAAGACTGAATGCATCCACTGGACATTCTATACATGCACTAGGTGGCAACAAAACTTTATTTATGGACCCCCGTACTATATTATGACTTCGTGCTCTGCCTGTACTAGTCGGCTCCGCGAACCATCCTGTGCCATCTTTACCATGATACTGAGTTACAACTGTTTCAGTCCCATTTTCATTATAATATTCTGAATCAGATGCATCAGTTTCCTCATGTTCATCACTGGCCTCAGACGCTAAACTTTCAAAATCTACTTCACTATCACTCTCTTCATCATTATCTGTTGACAATAAATCGTCCTCGTTTTCCGAAATTTCTTCCACTGCTCTCCGAATTTCAGAAGGTGAAAGACCTCTACGTCGGGACATTGCCTACAGATACAAAATTATATTCTAAGTAAAACGCTTGTGTGGATAGTTTGAAAAACGTGAGACAGGAAATGAAACTTTACATTATCTGCCAGTAAAGTAGACCGCGAAATAAAATATAAAACAAAAACAAACATACCTGTTGCTTTGCAGTTTTTCCACTAAACCAGGACAGCACACGACTACAAAAACTGTCTCTCTGGACTCTTGGCTACACACTAATCCGCTGCAACAACGTCTATACATCGGAAGGTGTCCTTCTCAGAATCGCATTATCACACGTAGTGTCAGATAACATCCCGATGAAAAGACGTTGCGTAACCCGACATCCGTCCGTCCCTTGAACGCACAGCTGTTGTCAAATAATCAACCAAACAAAACCAGAAAATACGCTATTACAAGTAGATTAAGACACCTGGGTCCAATGGACCCCGCTTGCCCGGTTGCGTCTAAAAAAATATAAATATTTTTTTATTTATTATTCAGTAATGCTTTTGCAAAATGGTTGCGGGCACATTTACAAAACAATATTGCCAACAAAGTCACAAAAAACTATCGTAATACCTTTGATAGTTTTCACGTAAAATAATGAAACTTTTGCTTCTGGGTCCAATGGACCCCGGTTGCCCGGATAAGGGTTAAAAAAAAATTCCAGTATCTACATTTATGTGTGGATTGCTCGCTATCAACAGCCATTCACTGTTGACGATTCCCAGACGCACAAAAAAGTTTGCTATTCGCAACCTTTTTCAAATGTTGCCACTTTTTTTTTTACTTTTTAGATGGTAATATCGTTAAACTGCATTTTGAACCTTCACTACATAGGAACATGTGAAACACCGTGAAGATAGCAGTCATGTAAGGTAGAATATACATTACACTAGTATTGACGTGTTACGTATCACGTTAGTACCAAGAGATTTTACTTCGATGTGTTTTACAATATTTAAAACATTGATAGTAACATCGATATTTTTATCGATCCAACTGTTGATATGTAAAAAAAAACTATTTTCGACTATATTATTCTTAATTTGGCTTTAAGTTGCGGAACATCAATCTCTTCAGCAAGATGGAGTCAAACCTTTTGTTTCCTACCAGAGACGAAGGAACTTAATTACCAACTGGAAACGAAACAAGAGAAGTGTCCTGAAAAAAACAAGAAAACATCAGCACGCTCGGATTCGTGTGAAGTCCAAAGGGGAAGTGTTCCGAAGGAGGTGGGGGTCGTGGAGGGGGGAGGGAGGGGAAGGCACTGAAACGAAGTCAGCCGCACTAAATCTTCTCTGCGAACGAGCGCCCCTGACGCGAATGGCTGGCATTCACGGGGCCGTGAGGGCCGCGGCCTGCTGCATGCCCGGATCTTTGACAGAAGACGCATGAAAAACAATAAATCGTCGCGGCGTTTAAGAGGCAGAGGAGGAGGCTGAGTTGGAGAAACAGAGGGGGGAGTGCGTTGTGCGCGGGTTTGTAGTTGGGTTGCGGGCACTGGAAGTGAAGCTTGGAAGATCTGGTCCCCGGTGGAGAAGGCGGTCTCCAGTCTGACCAACGACACCGACACCGACACCGACACCGACACCGACACCGACACCGACACCGACACCGACACCGACACCGACACCGACACCGACACCGACACCGACACCGACACCGACACCGACACCGACACCGACACCGACACCGACACCGACACCGACACCGACACCGACACCGACACCGACACCGACACCGACACCGACACCGACACCGACACCGACACCGACACCGACACCGACACCGACACCGACACCGACACCGACACCGACACCGACACCGACACCGACACCGACACCGACACCGACACCGACACCGACACCGACACCGACACCGACACCGACACCGACACCGACACCGACACCGACACCGACACCGACACCGACACCGACACCGACACCGACACCGACACCGACACCGACACCGACACCGACACCGACACCGACACCGACACCGACACCGACACCGACACCGACACCGACACCGACACCGACACCGACACCGACACCGACACCGACACCGACACCGACACCGACACCGACACCGACACCGACACCGACACCGACACCGACACCGACACCGACACCGACACCGACACCGACACCGACACCGACACCGACACCGACACCGACACCGACACCGACACCGACACCGACACCGACACCGACACCGACACCGACACCGACACCGACACCGACACCGACACCGACACCGACACCGACACCGACACCGACACCGACACCGACACCGACACCGACACCGACACCGACACCGACACCGACACCGACACCGACACCGACACCGACACCGACACCGACACCGACACCGACACCGACACCGACACCGACACCGACACCGACACCGACACCGACACCGACACCGACACCGACACCGACACCGACACCGACACCGACACCGACACCGACACCGACACCGACACCGACACCGACACCGACACCGACACCGACACCGACACCGACACCGACACCGACACCGACACCGACACCGACACCGACACCGACACCGACACCGACACCGACACCGACACCGACACCGACACCGACACCGACACCGACACCGACACCGACACCGACACCGACACCGACACCGACACCGACACCGACACCGACACCGACACCGACACCGACACCGACACCGACACCGACACCGACACCGACACCGACACCGACACCGACACCGACACCGACACCGACACCGACACCGACACCGACACCGACACCGACACCGACACCGACACCGACACCGACACCGACACCGACACCGACACCGACACCGACACCGACACCGACACCGACACCGACACCGACACCGACACCGACACCGACACCGACACCGACACCGACACCGACACCGACACCGACACCGACACCGACACCGACACCGACACCGACACCGACACCGACACCGACACCGACACCGACACCGACACCGACACCGACACCGACACCGACACCGACACCGACACCGACACCGACACCGACACCGACACCGACACCGACACCGACACCGACACCGACACCGACACCGACACCGACACCGACACCGACACCGACACCGACACCGACACCGACACCGACACCGACACCGACACCGACACCGACACCGACACCGACACCGACACCGACACCGACACCGACACCGACACCGACACCGACACCGACACCGACACCGACACCGACACCGACACCGACACCGACACCGACACCGACACCGACACCGACACCGACACCGACACCGACACCGACACCGACACCGACACCGACACCGACACCGACACCGACACCGACACCGACACCGACACCGACACCGACACCGACACCGACACCGACACCGACACCGACACCGACACCGACACCGACACCGACACCGACACCGACACCGACACCGACACCGACACCGACACCGACACCGACACCGACACCGACACCGACACCGACACCGACACCGACACCGACACCGACACCGACACCGACACCGACACCGACACCGACACCGACACCGACACCGACACCGACACCGACACCGACACCGACACCGACACCGACACCGACACCGACACCGACACCGACACCGACACCGACACCGACACCGACACCGACACCGACACCGACACCGACACCGACACCGACACCGACACCGACACCGACACCGACACCGACACCGACACCGACACCGACACCGACACCGACACCGACACCGACACCGACACCGACACCGACACCGACACCGACACCGACACCGACACCGACACCGACACCGACACCGACACCGACACCGACACCGACACCGACACCGACACCGACACCGACACCGACACCGACACCGACACCGACACCGACACCGACACCGACACCGACACCGACACCGACACCGACACCGACACCGACACCGACACCGACACCGACACCGACACCGACACCGACACCGACACCGACACCGACACCGACACCGACACCGACACCGACACCGACACCGACACCGACACCGACACCGACACCGACACCGACACCGACACCGACACCGACACCGACACCGACACCGACACCGACACCGACACCGACACCGACACCGACACCGACACCGACACCGACACCGACACCGACACCGACACCGACACCGACACCGACACCGACACCGACACCGACACCGACACCGACACCGACACCGACACCGACACCGACACCGACACCGACACCGACACCGACACCGACACCGACACCGACACCGACACCGACACCGACACCGACACCGACACCGACACCGACACCGACACCGACACCGACACCGACACCGACACCGACACCGACACCGACACCGACACCGACACCGACACCGACACCGACACCGACACCGACACCGACACCGACACCGACACCGACACCGACACCGACACCGACACCGACACCGACACCGACACCGACACCGACACCGACACCGACACCGACACCGACACCGACACCGACACCGACACCGACACCGACACCGACACCGACACCGACACCGACACCGACACCGACACCGACACCGACACCGACACCGACACCGACACCGACACCGACACCGACACCGACACCGACACCGACACCGACACCGACACCGACACCGACACCGACACCGACACCGACACCGACACCGACACCGACACCGACACCGACACCGACACCGACACCGACACCGACACCGACACCGACACCGACACCGACACCGACACCGACACCGACACCGACACCGACACCGACACCGACACCGACACCGACACCGACACCGACACCGACACCGACACCGACACCGACACCGACACCGACACCGACACCGACACCGACACCGACACCGACACCGACACCGACACCGACACCGACACCGACACCGACACCGACACCGACACCGACACCGACACCGACACCGACACCGACACCGACACCGACACCGACACCGACACCGACACCGACACCGACACCGACACCGACACCGACACCGACACCGACACCGACACCGACACCGACACCGACACCGACACCGACACCGACACCGACACCGACACCGACACCGACACCGACACCGACACCGACACCGACACCGACACCGACACCGACACCGACACCGACACCGACACCGACACCGACACCGACACCGACACCGACACCGACACCGACACCGACACCGACACCGACACCGACACCGACACCGACACCGACACCGACACCGACACCGACACCGACACCGACACCGACACCGACACCGACACCGACACCGACACCGACACCGACACCGACACCGACACCGACACCGACACCGACACCGACACCGACACCGACACCGACACCGACACCGACACCGACACCGACACCGACACCGACACCGACACCGACACCGACACCGACACCGACACCGACACCGACACCGACACCGACACCGACACCGACACCGACACCGACACCGACACCGACACCGACACCGACACCGACACCGACACCGACACCGACACCGACACCGACACCGACACCGACACCGACACCGACACCGACACCGACACCGACACCGACACCGACACCGACACCGACACCGACACCGACACCGACACCGACACCGACACCGACACCGACACCGACACCGACACCGACACCGACACCGACACCGACACCGACACCGACACCGACACCGACACCGACACCGACACCGACACCGACACCGACACCGACACCGACACCGACACCGACACCGACACCGACACCGACACCGACACCGACACCGACACCGACACCGACACCGACACCGACACCGACACCGACACCGACACCGACACCGACACCGACACCGACACCGACACCGACACCGACACCGACACCGACACCGACACCGACACCGACACCGACACCGACACCGACACCGACACCGACACCGACACCGACACCGACACCGACACCGACACCGACACCGACACCGACACCGACACCGACACCGACACCGACACCGACACCGACACCGACACCGACACCGACACCGACACCGACACCGACACCGACACCGACACCGACACCGACACCGACACCGACACCGACACCGACACCGACACCGACACCGACACCGACACCGACACCGACACCGACACCGACACCGACACCGACACCGACACCGACACCGACACCGACACCGACACCGACACCGACACCGACACCGACACCGACACCGACACCGACACCGACACCGACACCGACACCGACACCGACACCGACACCGACACCGACACCGACACCGACACCGACACCGACACCGACACCGACACCGACACCGACACCGACACCGACACCGACACCGACACCGACACCGACACCGACACCGACACCGACACCGACACCGACACCGACACCGACACCGACACCGACACCGACACCGACACCGACACCGACACCGACACCGACACCGACACCGACACCGACACCGACACCGACACCGACACCGACACCGACACCGACACCGACACCGACACCGACACCGACACCGACACCGACACCGACACCGACACCGACACCGACACCGACACCGACACCGACACCGTCATTGTAACTGACACCACCTAAGGAGTTACAGGCGCAACCACCACCACCACCGCCACCACCAATAACACCACTGCCTTCACCAATACTACCAATACCACCGCCGCCGCCACCACCGCTACCGCTAACCCCACCTCCAACAGTTGCCAATACCACCTTTGCATCCGCTACCACCGCAGTCTCCCGCCGCACTGCCATCTACACCGCCACCCATCCCGCCATCGCCAATGGCGCATACGTCTCCGCCCATACCCCCACCCTTCCCAACACCTCCACCTTCCCCCGCTCCTGTCCCCGTCACCCCCATCATTTGACTCGCCGCTCCGCGGTCCCACTGCCCTCTCCCCACCTCTCCCGCTGCCTCCACTCCGTCCATTACCCGCACCCCCACCCCATCCTCGAAACCCATCCCACCGGCTCCACCGCCGCCTCCGTCACGGGCTTGTGTCCTGCTTCCTCGTGGGTCGCCGTAAAAGGCGCCAAGGGACGGAGAATAGATCGGGCGGGACGGCTCTAGGAATAGCTCCAAACGTGACGGCTGGGGAACGGGGAAGCCACCTCGCAGAGTCATTGAACTGCGTCGAGCAGCGAACCCAAACCACGGGATGGCGCTTGCCCAACTTCTGTAAAGGGGATACACGACAATTTTACTCCCAACTGTTTTAATCGTTAGAGTAAAAAATGAGCCATTGAGTGGAAGCATACCCCGGCGGCAACATTGTACTTTGTTGACCAGGACGTCGTAGGTTTCAACGTTCAAAGGTGGCTAGCTAGCTACATAGCTAGGTCAAATGCAGCCGCCGTGTAGAGTGGAAATCCCAGCGGCCGGGTATCTACCATAATCGGAGATTTTCGGGTTGGCATTCGCGTGATCGTGATCGGAGGAACCAGAGAAAACTACCGGCCGCAAGAAGTATCCTTCTGAAAGCAGCTGAAACCGACCTAGCTATTACTCGGGCAACTTTTCTTGAACGATGGATTGACGATTTCGGGTGGAGTGGGGATATTAGTTACAAAGTCGGCCACTAGAGTATTTTAAGTAATTCCAACGTCTGTGAAATGAAAGTCAAAACTGCATCTTGTGCTTAACTTTTTCGGGAGTTTTAGGTGACTCCCTTGAATGACCTGGACTTGACTCAGCCATTTCTTTCGATATTGACAATAAACCTGAACAGGGGTTTTGCACTATGAAAGCAACTGGCTTTGACTAGCTTCTGTTTCGCGCCAACGAAGTTTTAATGCTTGAAAGGTTGTCATCAGTGCACGCTGCGAGCTTTTGCTTTCAACTGTTTATTGCTCAAGGGAGGGGGATCAAGGTCATCGTTCAAGAAAAGTTGCGCGAGTAATATCTAGCTAGTGTGGAAAACCCTGCCGGTAACGGACCTCAACTTTAGGACATTCCGGTCCCGGCAATGCAGAGACTTGTTGACGCCCTGAACCACCTCAGTTGGTCTGGAGGTTCTCTACACACACAAGTCGGCAAGTAATTCAACTTGCTATGTCTTTCTTTTACTTGGAGGGTGTCCTTTTCAATGATTCAGAAGTACAAATGTATTCCTTATTTGTATGTATTCGGACATAGTTTTTTTAGTGTTTTAGTGCAGGAATGTTAAGAATTACGGGCTTGGTGGTTTAAGATGAGCAAAATGTATGATTAGGAAATCTTGTTGGTGAATGGTTAAACGCATTTCCTCTTTAAAACATGTTGCGGTTAGGAAGATTAGGTAATTTGTCTGTTCTTTCCTGTCCGCAGCGCTCACTCCACCGTTTCTGTCTGTCCCGTTCACTTCACTTCTTGCGACAATGACGTCAAGAATCACTAATTTAAATTTTGTGAAAAGAAAAAGAAACTTTTGGAGATAACTTTAAATCGCTACTCTCTCCCTTTTTCTCCATCGCTGAAATGCACGAGTATTAAATTTTAAACCCACCAAGAGTATAATTTTTTGAACTTTTATCGATAAATATAAATGCTTATATTTAATAGATATATTTTTTTAAATATTCAAACGAGTATATACACACATTTATGCATTAACTTTTACATCATAGAAGATCTAGAACGTTAATGTTTGGAGCGAACCAGAACCCTTACGTACATCTTTTTGACGAACGATTTTTGGACATTTATCGATCTCGCAGGCACTCGCCCGACTGCATCTCGTTGTCAGTTTACCCTCATTTCCGCTTCCCAGCTAATCGCCTTTCACATTTCGTCACCATCCAAGGGTTTGCCCGACTCCATCTCGTTTCGTTCATTCGGTGTTTAGGAAAAAGTAATAATTTTACTTAGGTTTGCTTTCATTAGTAGTACTTATACGTGCTCTCGCATCAGTCCAGATATAACCTCGAATCCAGCTGAACAGGGCACAATTTTTCGTGTGTTAAATCAGCGAGGTAAGATGTTCTTAATTGGTAATTTCCCGTTTGTTTGTTTTTTTAACTAAAGTTAAAGGACGAAAACTGTACGGGATTCACCCGAGCTATCCATTTTTGTTGGGTAGGTAGGTAAACGGCTTAGATGATTGATTGGCTGATTATTTGGTTGTTTGTGATTCCTGGCACGTCAACTTCTAGGGTCATTATTCTCGTTAGTGTGATGCATATTTATGTTCAGGAGGTAGCGATGGTCTTTCCCTCGCTGTTTGGCGAGATCCGGCGCCAACCTACCGTCGCCTAGCGGGGTTTTCCCCCAACCGGGTATTTCTCACCAGCGGGGCACCACCCCAGCCGGGACAAGCTCTATGCTGCCGACTATTCTCCCGGAGTGTGTGGTAGTGTAGTATAGTGCATGCTAGTGAAAGTGTGTGTAAGTAACGGGTGATGTGAAAGGGGAACGAAAGACCAGGCATAGTCCGTGGCCCGTTTGTTGGGGTACTGCTCCAGCATACGCCAGATGTTAATCGGAGAAACCCCGGAAAACCACCGATCAGAGCAGCCGACTGTTTGATTTCTTCTCGAGACAGCGGCTGAATTGGACTTAGCTGACAAACTAGTATCGAAAATCCTTCTACCGTCGGAAATCGAATCTAGGACCACCGGTCAGAGGGACTGCAGTGACATCATTTGATGCCCAGAGCCATCTCTAACAACGTAAACGGCTTAGGAAAACCTCGGTGATGCGGGATTATAAGTCCGTAGCGCACAGCAGTTCAGTTACACCAGGAACTAGCGTAGGCGTGCGTGTGTGCGCTAAAGTGCCCGAAATCGTCCGTCAAAAGGAAGCATGCAAATCGACGCGAACGTGCTTGGTCCCGTTTACAACCTTCGCTTCGCATCGTAGCGTCGACGCGAGCACTCCGCTCCTGCGCTATAACATCGAGGGGAGGCTCAGTTTTACTGCGCGGCATTGTCGCTCGAAACCCGTCCCACCCAACCCTGCCCCACCCCTCCTGTCTCACCCTACCCCGCCCTCCTCGGCCGGCCCGCCCCGCCCCGCCCCGCTCCGCACCGCCCAGCCCGCCCGCTCGCCCAATCTGCCACCCTCTCATCCATTCAACAAACCAATCATCCAACCAACCAACCAACCAACGACCCACAAACTCACCCACACACTCACCCACATACTCACCCTAACACCCACCCATTTATCCGTCTCCCCACCTGCTCAACCGCCCACACATCCGTCCACCTGCCTGCCAATCCGCCCATCCACCCGCTCGCCCACCCGCCCAACGCCCGCGCGCCTACAGCCCGCCTGCCAAACGCATGCCCCCCACCACCCACCCGCCCGGCACCCACCTATCAACCCACCTACCAATCCACACATCCACCTACCCACCTCAACCACCTACCCTCACCCATCTGCCTGTTCGCCCTGCCATCAACTCACCCAACCTATTCACTCACTCACCCAACCGCCAGCCCGCTCGCTATTGGGCGCCGCAAGAGGCGGGGGGGGGGGGGCAATGCTTGGCGCCGGTGTGGACGTTTAGTGCTAAGGCCGTGAGACCGCCTCTGCCTCCCCTCTCCGCCCGTCCGCCCGTCCGCCCGTCCGCCCGTCCGCCCGCCCGTCCGCCCGTCCGCCCGTCCGCCCGTCCGCCCGTCCGCCCGTCCGCCCGTCCGCCCGTCCGCCCGTCCGCCCGTCCGCCCGTCCGCCCGTCCGCCCGTCCGCCCGTCCGCCCGTCCGCCCGTCCGCCCGTCCGCCCGTCCGCCCGTCCACCCGTCCGTCCGTCCGTCCGTCCGTCCGTCCGTCCGTCCGTCCGTCCGTCCGTCCGTCCGTCCGCCCGCCCGCCCGCCCGCCCGCCCGCCCGCCCGCCCGCCCGCCCGCCCGCCCGCCCGCCCGTCCGCCCGCCCGTCCGCCCGCCCGTCCGCCCGCCCGCCCGTCCGCCCGCCCGTCCGCCCGCCCGCCCGCCCGTCCGCCCGCCCGCCCCCTCTCTCCCTCTCTCCCTCCCTCCCCCATGCCTTCCATCCCTCCCGCCCTCTCTTCCTCCCTCCCTCCCTCCCCCTCCCTCCCCCTCCCTCCCTCCTTCCCGGCCGCCCACCCTCCATCCCTCTCTCTCCCTCCCTCCCTCCCGCCCGCCCGCCCGCCCGCTCCCTCTCTCCCGCCTGCCCGCTCTCTAGCCGCTCGGGCGTTCGTCTGCCGTCGGGTGCCGTGCGGCAGGGGTAGGGCGAGGCGTGGGCGTTTAGTGCTCGGGCCGAGAGGGCGCCTGTGTCTCCCTCCGAGCAGCCTCTGTAAATACAGGCGTCGTTTGAGGGGGGTCCCTACGTCCGCCTCTGCCGCTCGGATGTCTTCCCCCCTTCCCCCCCTCCTCACCCCGACGGCTCAGCCACGGGAGCAAACCCGCGTCCGTCGCACTGGGACGACTTCGGTCGGAATGGCACAAATAGCCACGTATAGATACGGTACATAAATTTAATGAATAAAAATAAATAAATGTAAATAAATAATAAATGTATAAATAAAATACATAAATAGCAAGCGAGGTGGCCGAGATGATTCAAGCAGTAGCAGTATCGGACCAGAAGATCGCTGGTTCGTGTTCCGCCTCGGGCATGGGTGCCATTGTGACTGTGTGTGTCGTCTTATTAATCATCATTTCAGCTTCCATACTCTGGGGGCGGGGGTAAAAATGCATTCAACAGAAATGCTAATCCCCTATAGTGCTCGTAATGTTGCTAGTGCATACTCCCCAGGATAAAGTGACTAGACCTTGGTTGGTATAACTGCACGTTCGCGTGGTCTCTAGAAAGGCCAAAAATACATAAATAAATACGTAAATAGGGAAGACAAAAAACAGAATGATTGGATCCATACAGGAAAGGGGCTGAAATGTGGCCTCTTGCAGAATTTTCTTTTCGAATTTTCGTATTTTCGAATTTTCAGTCGAATTTTCGTTCTTTTGATTTTCTTAAAAAACTATAGTTCACATGAATGTTGGTCACCCTAAAATCTCCCTTTATTTAGTCCGGTTCTTCTGTTGTTCCACAGTGTCTCAGCTCTAGCATAATACATCAATAAACACTACTCTTTCGCATTCCGTTATTTGTTTCTGTAAACATGTCGTTCTCGGGTGTATTACTATACATTGGAATTATTGTTTTTGTCAGCACTTATGTATTTTCATTTTGTATCGACTTATGTTCTACTTAGTTTTGATTTATGTTATTTGTATTAATCGACCCTATACCAAGACGTGGGAGGTCTTTGCCCTCAAGGGATGTGAGCTAAACATAAAAATATATAAAATATACAAATCCTAATTCGGACCATCATCCTTCTCCCATGACCGCTAGACATCTTTCACATCTTGGAAACCTAACTCATAGCGCCGGTACGGATATCCGAGATTGCTAAGGCTGAAAGGCCGTGGCTGTCTTGGCTTGAAGGTCGCGGGTTCGACTCTCGCGCAGGAAATGGATGTTTGCGTGTGTCCGTATGCGTGTTCCAGTACCGTTACTCGGCAGTTAAAAAATGTTAAATTACAGTGGTCGCTAAACACTGAAGAGCCAGAAAGAACTGGTACAGCCATGCGTATTGAAATAAAGAGATCTGGAACCAATCAGAATACGGCACTCCGGTCGGCAGCGACTATACGACAGTCTGGCACAGTTGTTAGATCGGTTGCTGCAGCTACTATGGCAGGTTATCACGTTTTAAGTGAGTTTGAACGTTGTGTTATAGTTGGCACGAGAGATGGGGTATAGCTTCTCCGAGATTGCGATGAAATTCGGGTTTTCCCGTACCTCCATTTCCGGTATCCGGAATCCGGTAAAACATCAAACCCCCGGCATCGCTGCCGCCGGAAATAGATCGTGCAAGAACGGGACCGACGACGATTGAGGAGAAGCATTACATATGACAGAAGTACAACCCTTCCTCAAATTGCTGCAGATGTCATTGCTGGGCCATCAACAAGTGTCAGAGTGGGGTTTCAGATCCAAAATCCCACTCGTGTACCCTTGATGACTGCACAACACAACGCTTTACGCCTCGCCTGGGCCCGTCCACACCGACATCGGACTACTGATGTCTGAAAACACGCTGTCTGGTCTGACGAGTCCCGTTTTACATTGTTTCGAGCGGATGGACATGTACGAGTTTGGCGACAACCTCATGAATCCATGGACCCCTACATGTCCACGGGAGATCGTTCGAGCTGCTGGTGGCTCTGAGATGGCATGGGGCGTATGTAGTTGGATTTATATGGGACCCCTGATAGGTCTAGATACGACTCTGGCAAGTGACACGTACGTAAGCTTTCAGTCTGATCACCTGCGCCCATTCATGTCCATTGTGCATCCCGACGGACTTGGGCATTTCCAGCAGGACAGTGCGACAGCCCACACTTTCAGATTTGCTAGAGTGTCTCCAGGAACACTCTTCTGAATGTAAACACTCCCACTGGCCACCAAAATCTCTAGACGTGAACATTATTCGGCGTATCGGGGATACCTTGCAACGTGCTGCTCAGAGATCTCCACTCTCTCGTATTCTTACGAGTTTATGGACAACCCTGCAGGATTCATGGTGTCAGTTACCTTCAGCACTACTTCATAAATTAGTTGAGTCCTTGCCATGTCGTGTTGCGGCACTTCTGCGTGCTTGCAGGGGCCCTACACAATATTAGGCAGGTGTACCAATTTTTGGCTCTTCCGTGTATAACCAAAGTAGTTGAAAAACGAGCGAAAGTAAAAAAGAACTAATACCAACTCTGACATTACTCCGATTACCTAGGAAAGCGTCTTAAGGCACTGTAGTGAGAACTTAACTTCCAACAAGCAGGTACCCCTTTGGTGCGTTTCGGCCCATTGTGCGTCTCAATCTTGCGCCGCCAGGGGCGCTGAAAGGGTGTGGGCGTTCTGATCCTCCGGCGAGGGAGCTCTTCTGTTTAATAGGGCGGAACTTAGATTGCCAAGGAACGTTTGTTGTGAGATCAAGGTGATGGGTGGACTTACGGCGCATACAACAGCCGAAATTGTAATTGACGTTCCCTGGAAACAGCGTTTTACCTACTTTTTCTCAAAGGCATTTTCCCAGTAATAACTAACAAGAAACGTTCTCTAATCAATATTGTATTCACCCTCTAAAATAATTTTGTCTCTTTTTTAATTCATTACATTTCTGGAATTTGGCACGTGAGCATAGTCTATTGAAGCTTATCTACGAGTACAATACTTTTGAAATCAATTCCTCGTACGCAGTGAATGAAAAGTAGTTCATACAAGACAGGAAATTTACCATGTCAAATTGTAAAATTATTGGTGTCAGCAACCTTCAAAATTATTAAAATATTCGCTTCGTTATTCTGCAGACAGAAAACGTGCCAATATGGAAAAAGAATTTTAGAATGATATTGATACTTTATTATTAAATATTTCGCAATGAAGACAGAAAAAAGGGCGTAAATTGCGCCTAAGTTTCGATTTTCGACTTCTATTTTCTTCTGTACCTCCAGCCATCAACATCAATAAGAAAGTTACCTTTCAGAAATCATAGTTCCTCACGAAAACAGCTACAAGCAGCCGATCCGGTGACCGAGATTGCCAAGGCAGTAGTATCATAGCGATCTCGGACCGAAGAATCGCGGGTACGAGTCCCGCCTCGGGTATGGTTGTATTTATTATTATCCTTTCAGCCCCACCACCACCACCACCATCATATCATTTGATCTAGTTCACAGTTACCTATAATGTTTAAATAAATAGTGATCCCTAATAACCTAGAAGTTGATGCGACCTTAAATAACAAAAAAAAATGTGGACATAAATGATGGCAGAACGCTTTACTATTTTTCTAATAAAAGCGGAATATAAAATTATTTTACACTAAAAAAAACTATTTTTTAGGAAAATTGAAAGAAAGAAATGCAGTCATGGCTTCCCTTAAAGGTTTGGGGGCGCCTTCCCTCAAGTGTTTTCGGTCACTGTGTAGCAGCCTCTGTGCCGCCGTCGTCCTCATTGTCGTCGGCGGTGGCGATGGCTGCGTCAGCGGATGTAGTTCCCGCGGGTTGGAACGTTGCTAGTCCCCCGCCCCCGCCCCCAGGCCGTAATGCGAGGCGCGAAACTGCGTGGGGTATAAAACCCTGGGAGTAGGCGGGGGGCGCCCTCGCCTCCGTCCCCGCATCTCAAGCTGCGTCCGCAGGGGTGCCAACCGGTGGTTTTGCACACGTAAGTTTCTCGATAGCACGCACTTTTTCGAATTATTGGGAATGGGTATGTAGTATTATATTATTTGCAATTTCTGCCGTATTAACATTTGGTCATTTGGGCCTGGATTCGGCAAGTTCTCACTTAGATTTTGCGGGGCAAATCGCCGATTGTAATAACTGGCGTAGGTGGATCAGTACATCAACTTAAGTCAGTGCAATACATCAGATCGGGAGGTACTAGAGAGAGTTTCGAGAGTGGTAGAATTTTCGGCACTGGCTGCATAGCTCGGCTCCAGCCGCTGTATGGACGAGAATTCTAGCCGTTCGTTCCTGTTTCTTGTCTTAACCTCACCCCTTACACACACACTAACATGCACTACACAAGCACACATGTCGGGAAACCTGTCGGGAGCGTAGAGATTGACACTGGCGGCTACGGCAATGTCCTGCTGGTGGGAGATACCTGGTGAGGGAAACCCTCCAACAGACGTGTAGATCGGCGCCAGATCTCGCCATCCAGTATGGAAGATCACCCACACATCCGGGAATATTACCTTTATAATACTAAAGGGTCCAATGATCATAGCAGTTGATGTGTTCGGAAACTTACCAATCAATTAATCTCTCATATGATTGAAATATATCCTTTGGTTTTTCTGTCATCATTCGTAATCCGTCTACTGACTCCAAAAATATTGAAATCGGAAACAACTAACAATGCTGATGGTGGATAACAGAGATCTTTATCCTTCGCACAGTGGATAAACAAGATGTTACAAATTAACACTGGGTAGGGAAAGATGATCAGAGAGACATGCGCTGCACCATCAATCTTCCTCAATCATCTAAAATGAAGACTGACGTTGCTTATTGGTTCGCGCAGTTGGCAAACGTAACCACGTGGGCGGCCTCGGAAACCAACAACATCTTGCGACGAGGCAACTTCGCTTCGAGAGGCGACGTCGGTTTGATTGCTTGCTTGTTTGATTGATTGTTTGCTTGTTTGATTGTTTGATTGTTCGATTGTTCGACTGATCGATTGTTCGACTGTTCGATGTTTTGATTGTTTGATTGTTTGATCGATTGATTGGTAATTCAGGGTGCGTTAACTGTTAAGGTCATTAGTCACATAAGTGCAGTGCATGTTTTTGCTGGAGAGGTGACCGTGATCTTGCCACACTGAGAATGGGCGCGATCGACGGTTGGTTAGCGCGGTTTTTCCAACTAAGTATCTCCCAACCGGCGTGACACCGCGCCAGCCGGGGTAGGCTCTAAAATCCCGGCCGGTCTCCCGGCGTGTTTGGTAGTGTAGTGCAAGTAACTGAGTAAGAAACGGAAGATAGGGCGAGGAAGTAGAACGAAAGATCGTGCTAAGTCCGTGACCCGTTTGTCAAGGTACTACTCCGTCATTGGCATGGAGTTGATAAGAAAAAAACACGGAAACTACCTATCAGAGCAGCAAGAATTCTCCCCCAGGAATCGCAGAAATCGCCCTCGCTATCTAGTAGGGTCGAAAATCCATTTCTATTGTCGGGTGATGGTATAACGGTTAGCGTATCGGACTGTTATACCCAACTTGGCGGGTTCAAACCCGATCGAAGACGTGGATTTTTAAGGGCGAAAAAATCCTTCTTACGCCTTCCGTCGGAGGGGAAGTATAGTCGGCTGTTCCATGTTAGTGTATTTACTTGCATGTAAAAGATCCTCAAGCCTAAATGAGCTAAATTCAAATCGCCTGTTTCTCGCCCAAGAAATACCTCCTTTGTCTGCTAGTTTGTGAAAGGAGCGTAGCGAAATTTGCGTGGTCAGACGGGCCTGAGTCTCGCCACGTAAAATAAGGAATTAATTCAATTCAATTCATTCCCTGCCCGAGACACTACAGTGACATCAGCTGATACTCCGAGCCACTTCTCGGAGGGGTATTCCGGTTCGCGCAGTTGGCATCCGTGTCCAAGTAGGCGGTCTCTGAAACTGTCGTCGTCGTCGAGACAACTTCGCTCCGTCACGACGACGCCGTTGGTGACGAGGGGGGGGGGAGGGGGATCTCGTTTCGTAAGCTCGTTTCATGAGGGCAGTGACACAGCTGCGTGCGAGCGCCTTAGACCTCGCACCGACCTCCTGTAGGGAAACGGAAGGGACAACTACCTGGCAAATGCAGCTCCGAGTTCGAAACTCGAGTTTGCAGCGACTGGAGGTCCTGTGGAGTCCAGCGACTGGAGTTCCGACAGAGAACTGGTTCGGGTTGAGGTATTGAATTAGGAACTTGGAAACAATCTGTCTTGGCATATATTGAGTTTTTTTAATCGAAGGTAATTAACAATATATTTGGTTTTTAGGATTTTCAATTAAAGGGATAGTTCGAATTAGGAGTTTCA
Organism: Gryllus longicercus; assembly: GCA_038098605.1. NCBI lineage: Eukaryota > Metazoa > Arthropoda > Insecta > Orthoptera > Gryllidae > Gryllus > Gryllus longicercus. The sequence goes on from JAZDUA010000513.1 coordinate 819,818, forward strand.
AATTTAGTGTGTTAGAATTGTGATGCACTGGAATTCAAAGCATTGGATTTTAGTGTGTTAGAATTCAGATTAGTTGGAATTCAGATGGGTTGGAAGTCAGATGGGCATTCTAATGGGTCAGATTTCAATGGATTAGAATTGACACGGCATAGAATCGAGATAGGTTAGAATTGAGATAGGTTAGAATTCAGATATTTTAGAATTAACATAGCTAATACTCGGTTGTAATATATCGTATGAGTGGGATGAACATATAGAAAAGAAATTACATAAATTTCAAAGAATTTGTGAATGTATTAAAAACACCTCAAAAATAAAACAAGAAAAATCTCAAATAAAATTCTCCAAAATAATGGCTGTACTTGCACTTCTCTATGCCTCAGAATCATGGGTTACTCGTCAGAAAAAAATGTGTCAATAGTACAGACAACTGAGATGAGTTTTCTGAGATCTGTTAAAGTTTGCACTAGATTCGATAGAATACGAAATACTGACATACGAACTCAATATCTTCTCACTAACTACTCCTATGGAAGAAAATGAAACGAAATGGAAAGAACATCCAGAAAGAATTACCGGTGCAAGATTCCCAAGAGAAGCAATAAAATATAGGCCCCGAGGAAGCAGACATCCATGTCGCCCAAGAAGAAGATGGGCTGAAAGGCCGGAACAGGCACCACCCTAATCCTTGATGGAAGAAGAAGAAGAAGAAGGAGAAGAAGAAGGAGAAGAAGAAGGATAAGAAGAAGGATAAGAAGAAGAAGGAGAAGGAGAAGAAGGAGAAGAAGAAGAAGGGGAAGAAGGAGAAGAAGGAGAAGAATGAGAAGAAGAATGAGAAGAAGAATGAGAAGAAGAATGAGAAGAAGAATGAGAAGAAGAATGAGAAGAAGAATGAGAAGAATGAGAAGAATGAGAAGAATGAGAAGAATGAGAAGAATGAGAAGAATGAGAAGAAGGAGAAGAAGGAGAAGAAGGAGAAGGAAAATAATGAGAAGAATGAGAAGAAGGAGAAGATGAAGGAGAAGGAGGAGAAGATGAAGGAGAAGGAGGAGAAGATGAAGGAGAAGGAGAAGATGAAGGAGAAGGAGAAGATGAAGGAAGGATGAAGGAGATGAAGAAGATGAAGGAGATGAAGAAGATGAAGAAGATGAAGAAGAAGATGAAGAAGAAGATGAAGAAGAAGATGAAGAAGAAGATGAAGAAGAAGATGAAGAAGAAGATGAAGAGGAAGATGAAGAAGAAGATGAAGAAGAAGATGAAGAAGAAGATGAAGAAGAAGATGAAGAAGAAGATGAAGAAGAAGATGAAGAAGATGAAGAAGAAGAAGATGAAGAAGAAGAAGAAGATGATGAAGAAGAAGAAGAAGATGATGAAGAAGAAGAAGAAGATGAAGAAGAAGATGAAGAAGAAGAAGAAGAAGATGAAGAAGAAGAAGAAGAAGAAGAAGAAGAAGATGAAGAAGAAGAAGAAGATGAAGAAGAAGAAGAAGATGAAGAAGAAGAAGAAGAAGAAGATGAAGAAGAAGAAGAAGATGAAGAAGAAGAAGAAGATGAAGAAGAAGAAGAAGATGAAGAAGAAGAAGAAGATGAAGAAGAAGAAGAAGATGAAGAAGAAGAAGAAGATGAAGAAGAAGATGAAGAAGAAGAAGAAGATGAAGAAGAAGAAGATGAAGAAGATGAAGATGAAGATGAAGAAGATGAAGAAGAAGATGAAGAAGATGAAGAAGAAGATGAAGAAGATGAAGAAGAAGATGAAGAAGATGAAGAAGAAGATGAAGAAGATGAAGAAGAAGAAGAAGAAGATGAAGAAGAAGAAGAAGATGAAGAAGAAGAAGATGAAGAAGAAGAAGAAGAAGATGAAGAAGAAGAAGAAGAAGATGAAGAAGAAGAAGAAGATGAAGAAGAAGAAGAAGATGAAGAAGAAGAAGAAGATGAAGAAGAAGAAGATGAAGAAGAAGAAGAAGATGAAGAAGAAGAAGAAGATGAAGAAGAAGAAGAAGAAGAAGATGAAGAAGAAGATGAAGAAGAAGAAGAAGAAGATGAAGAAGAAGAAGAAGATGAAGAAGAAGAAGAAGATGAAGAAGATGAAGAAGATAAAGAAGAAGAAGAAGATGAAGAAGAAGAAGAAGAAGATGAAGAAGAAGAAGAAGAAGATGAAGAAGATGAAGAAGAAGAAGAAGATGAAGAAGATGAAGAAGAAGATGAAGAAGATGAAGAAGAAGATGAAGAAGAAGAAGAAGAAGATGAAGAAGAAGATGAAGAAGAAGAAGAAGATGAAGAAGAAGAAGAAGATGAAGAAGAAGGAGGAGGAGGAGGATTAGAATTCAGATGGGTTAGTATTCAGAAGGGTTAGAGTTCAGGTGGTTTGGAATTCATTTGGGTTAAAACTTGGACTAGTTGGAGTTCAAATGATTCGAAAACCAATGGGTTGGCATAAAGAAGGCTTGGATGTTAGATGGTTTGGAATACACTTGCATTGGAACACATAGATTGGAATAGAAATGGGTTTGAATGCAGAAAGTTTGGATTTCAGTTGGATTAGATTTCATTTGGTTTGGAATTCAGAAGACTTGAAATATAGAAGGAATGAAAGTTAGATGGGTTGCAATTTAACTGGGCTGTTATTTAGATGAGTTGGAACTGACATGCGTAGGAATTTAGTTCAATTCGAAGTCGTGCGCGTGCGAATTGTAACGAGTGCGAATTGTCCAACTAAAGATCCTTTTAGAAATCACAACCACGGTGTAATGAGGAATATAGTTACTGGTATTTGGTCAGAATGAGTAGGAATAATTAAACTATGAGTTTGCCGACGATACGGAATCTTGTAATTCCATTCTCAGGGATATTGTAAAAACATCAAGGCAAGAAGGCAACATCAATATGAATATACAAGACACAAATTAATAACATATGGAGAAAAGATTCAAGATGAACACACCTTACTAAGTAATTACAGGAAGTTTACAAATTTTACAAAAATTGCAAAATGTTTATAATTATTTAGTGATTGAGGATGGAATTACCAGATTCCGAAATGTTGGCAAACGGCAATATTCCGAATTGTCGCCCAAAACAGCGTCGGTTTAATTGTTTCTACTCACTCCGACCAAACCGCGTGAACTACTTTCCTAACTAAAGAGGTTTGCGATAAATGCATTGGTTAGACATTACGCATTCTAGAAGTCGTAGTCTTCCGCGGCCAGAGTCATGTGCGTGATCTGGGCTGTCCGGGTGACGTCGCATCGAAGGCTCTGTTGCCGACTATTCGGACCATCTTGTCGTGGTCTTCCTCACGCAGCCCAGCCCCGAGAAAGACCACGACAAGGTGGTCGAAACGTCGGCAACACAGAGTTCGACGCAGCTTCACCCGGACAGCCCAGATCACGCACATGACTCCGGCCGCGGAAGCCTACGACTTCTAGAATGTGTAATGTCTAACCAATGCATTTATCCCAAACCTCTTTAGTTAGGAATGTAGTTCAAACAATATAATTACGACGCATGTAATTATTTCATTGGAGATGCCAACGATAACTCACCCGTACATTACGCATTCTAACTCTCTCGAGACCCGCAAAGTGTCGGTTCTGCCCGTGGAAATCACGTGCTCATTACAGTCACGACGCCGCAACGTAACAGATGCGAGGGTTAAGCCCGGCACTTCTCACCCGTCATTCCGGACTATTCTGATTAACGAGCCCTCTCCGGCATTGTCGAGTCACTCGCGAACGGGCTGGCGTATGTGGCTGCCGTCGAGGGATTGTGAGCTTCTGAGGGAATTTCTCGTTTTGTGGTTTTATTTGATTTACTTAGTCAAAGAACAGTAAATCTCTATGTGACGTTTGTTAGAGAAGAACCATCTACACATGTTTCAGCCACACGGGCTGGCGTATGTGGCTGCCGTTAAGGGGTTGTGAGCTTCTGAGGGAATTTCTCGTTTTGTGGTTTTATTTGATTTATTTAGTCAAAGAACAATAAAACTCGAAGTGACGTTTGGGGGAGAATAACCATCTACACATGTTTCAGCCACACGGGCTGGCGTATGTGGCTGCCGTTAAGGGGTTGTGAGTTTCTGAGGGAATTTCTCGTTTTGTGGTTTTATTTGATTTACTTAGTCAAAGAACAGTAAATCTCTATGTGACGTTTGTTAGAGAAGAACCATCTACATATGTTTCAGCCACACGGGCTGGCGTATGTGGCTGCCGTCGACGAGTTGTGAGCTTCTGAGGGAATTTCTCGTTTTGTGGTTTTATTTGATTTACTTAGTCAAAGAACAGTAAATCTCTATGTGACGTTTGTTAGAGAAGAACCATCTACACATGTTTCAGCCACACGGGCTGGCGTATGTGGCTGCCGTCGACGAGTTGTGAGCTTCTGAGGGAATTTCTCGTTTTGTGGTTTTATTTGATTTACTTAGTCAAAGAACAGTAAATCTCTATGTGACGTTTGTTAGAGAAGAACCATCTACACATGTTTCAGCCACACGGGCTGGCGTATGTGGCTGCCGTCGACGAGTTGTGAGCTTCTGAGGGAATTTCTCGTTTTGTGGTTTTATTTGATTTACTTAGTCAAAGAACAGTAAATCTCTATGTGACGTTTGTTAGAGAAGAACCATCTACACATGTTTCAGCCACACGGGCTGGCGTATGTGGCTGCCGTCGACGAGTTGTGAGCTTCTGAGGGAATTTCTCGTTTTGTGGTTTTATTTGATTTACTTAGTCAAAGAACAGTAAATCTCTATGTGACGTTTGTTAGAGAAGAACCATCTACACATGTTTCAGCCACACGGGCTGGCGTATGTGGCTGCCGTCGACGAGTTGTGAGCTTCTGAGGGAATTTCTCGTTTTGTGGTTTTATTTGATTTACTTAGTCAAAGAACAGTAAATCTCTATGTGACGTTTGTTAGAGAAGAACCATCTACACATGTTTCAGCCACACGGGCTGGCGTATGTGGCTGCCGTCGACGAGTTGTGAGCTTCTGAGGGAATTTCTCGTTTTGTGGTTTTATTTGATTTACTTAGTCAAAGAACAGTAAATCTCTATGTGACGTTTGTTAGAGAAGAACCATCTACATATGTTTCAGCCACACGGGCTGGCGTATGTGGCTGCCGTTAAGGGGTTGTGAGTTTCTGAGGGAATTTCTCGTTTTGTGGTTTTATTTGATTTATTTAGTCAAAGAACAATAAAACTCGAAGTGACGTTTGGGGGAGAATAACCATCTACACATGTTTCATTGAGCTCCAGAATTTCTTCAATCTCCTATAACAAACCTTACTACGAGTATTCCATTACAAAAAAAATTAAATAAGAACCACATTAAGTAGAATATTGTACTGTCTTACACTCACATCTGTTTTTGTCGAGGTTTCAGGTCTATGGACTGGTAAAGTATAATAACAATTATCTTTCTTCTCCTTTTCTTTCTCCTTTCATTGTTATTCCGCTTTTACGTTGGTTCCGTAACAACAAATTAATTGAAAATGACAATAAAACTGTTTCAATGCAGTTTTCCATTTCAAATAAACAGCTCTGCTCTTCACTGAAAATGAACGGTGTGCTATTGACTGATGTTAAGGAAAAAAAAATTTATACCATTTGGATTGTATAATTGTAAAGAACCTGTAACAAGTATTGTACTTCAGCTTCTAGGTCAATGACCCCCATCTCGATCAGGTTTTCGTCCAGTTTCCATGATCCTGGAGCAAATGTTGAGATGGCCCCTTGTTTTGCTTCAGGACATAAATGTAACTTAAAATAAACTTCTTCCCATAGCACGACACACAGTTTTTAACTGTTTCTGACGTAAATAAATAAATAAATTCATTTTTTTCCTCCTCAACTTCTTCTTCTTATTATTATTATTCTCACTCCTTTTATTCTTATTCTACCTCTGTTCCCTCTTCATGTGCTATCTCCTCTTTATTTTCATCTTGACCTTGATTTTTCTCCTTTTTACTTTCCCCTCTTAATCGTCCTCTTCCCTCTCTTTATCATTTCTCTCTTCTTCATTCTCACCCGATTCCTCTCTTTTTTCTTATTCTATCTCCACTTTTACCCCTCCTTTTTGTCTTCCTTGTTCTATCACAATTTGAATGTATTGTCAGTTTTGTTGTACGAAACTAATTGTCAATGTTGTTGTACCGAATTTGAAAGTGATTGCTTTTAATTTGAGTTTGAAAAGATACAAAAGTCGACCGCTCTGGTTTTCGTAATTTTCTCCGATCATTTTCGTGTGGATTGAGGAGTAGTACATTTTATAAGAGGCCACGGATGACACGATTCTTTCCTACTCTCTTCTCGATTCTTTTCTACTCCTATTTTCACCCTTAGGGCAAATAGTTGCTCCCTCGTCTGGCATCAACTAAACCATCAAGGACAAATGCACACGAGATAAAACGTAACTTAAACAATGCGCTACGGTCTTCACTCGAGTTCTTTCATTCCTAATTCTGCCCACATTTCCACCCTTATGTTGGGACATTGGGCTGTTACTTCTCCTAGAGAGACAAGAGGCACATACGAATGAAACATGTCATAAGCAAAACCTTAAACTTGGGATGCCTAAATGCAAGAATCGCTGCAATGGTCAGCGTATCATTAGATTTTCCTAGACTAGAGCCGATCATGCCCGAGCGCATTATGTTGTGCCGACCGGCTGATTCATCGGCCAGCGGAACGCCACGGTGGCTTGTAGATAAGCGATCTCTTAGGATACACCAAGTAAACTGCCTAATTGATCGGCTCTGACTTAACAATGGGGCCACGAACCTCGCACGACATTTTGTACTCCGCCCCTTATTCCTGAACTTAGAACACAACAAGGGAATAGTCCTTATCTTTACATTAACGATAGAGCATCGATAATAAAACATCGATGTTACCAAATATCGATGTTCAAAATAAAAACATCGAATTTAACAATATATCAACGAGAAAAAGGCGTTGTTTTAAGGGTGGTTTCGTAACCTCCAATATTAAAATAGTTCGCAACATAATGTAATTTGATAGTGGACTTGTTTATTAGTTTTACAATCGACATTTAATAGAAAACAAAGCTAAAAAATAACAATGGATGAAGTAAGCCTTATCGACAAGGATTATCTCAATGGGTCAGTCCTCATTTCGTCGCGGAATAGTACGAGGAAGAACGGTTCCGCAGACCACATCATCTTGGGCGAAATGCAACGGAGGACGGAAGGAAATTCTAGAAGAACACCGGAGTCATCTTGGACCAGAGATGTTGGTAGATGAAGTCAATACAAACGGAGTTCCTTTGGTTTGAACACGCAACTGGATTGCGTGAAACTGTATACATATTTCGTAAACGCTATTAACCCTGTAAGTGATGTCATACCGAAAGAAAGAGTTGCAAGAGCGTTCTTTAAGTTTAACGATTCGTTAAAATACTATTTATTTTCTAGATTTGAAAATATAGTTAGAAGTACCATTAATTGTTATCTAAAATTTTAACTATTTTAATTTGTTAACATTTTTTTACATTGTAATTATCTAACATTTTTACAAAATCGTAACTTTGAGAACTTTTCTTTCATCCTGCAAAAAACATCCTTCGCCAAAACATCGATTTAAAGAAACATCGACTTGAAGGTATTGATGTGAAATTGAAAATTCTATAGAAAAAAATCTGAAAACATCGGCGTCGATGTCAACTCCCCATTTCATTTTGCCCATTCGCCATTAATGCATGGAATCTCTGGCGTCCGTGGAAGATGCTGTTTAAGCACCGCTAGAAAAAAGAAACACTTCGAAGAATAATTGCCTATCCGGCCGCTAGTGGCACTGAAGTCGCCCTCTGGGAATGGCGCTCTTGGTCGCGTGCGGGGCTTCGTTGCATCTTAATTAGAGTAGGGCTTTTTATATTCTAATGCGGCGTCTAACTCAGCAGGCAAAGTTTTCGCGTGAAGAACGAAGGGAATCCATGCCCCGGCGATCTGCATTTCCATTCACAGGCATTGCGGTGGTGCGTTGAAGCGGAGACCAAAGACCAGATTGCGGGATCACAGACGTGAACGATGTGTTAGCAGCAATCCAGTACGTAGTTTAAGTAAAAAATGTCTCCGCAAATGAAAAGTTACTTTCTACAAAAAAAATGTTTGCTATTATCAAACGAGCAATCAAGTGTATTGATGAATGCAGTGTTCCCAGAGGCACTACAGTGACATCAGTTACTGCTTGGAGTCACCTCAGTCGGTACGTGAAATAAAGATGAACTGGCTTATCTGAAACATGGATTCCTCGTAATATAGATTAAATGAATTCCTTAAATATTTTTTGAATTTCGAAACATTCCACCTCTCTTAAACGTTTTACAATTACACACTAGGTATATTCTCCTTTTTTTTGCATGAAAGTTAGTCTGTAACACAACCATACGCGTACATTTAAGGACGAAAAAAAAATTAAAACGCTACAAGCAAAACAGAAGGGACCCCGACTCTGCAAATGGGAGGCTTGGGACACGCAGTGCAGCCTAGTAAAAGAGTCGTATTCCTCGTCTGCACGTTGCGAAACGACGTCAAAAAAAAAGAAGAAAAAAATGTGCCGGTTTTGTGCAGGCAGGAAAACGCCAGAGGACGGCACGTTCCACGCTGTATCCCCGACGGAAAAGCTGCCCTGCGATGTGCGTAGTCTTTGTGCCTGGCGCCATTGTTCCCGACGTCGACGTTGGCGCTGTCTACCGGCCGCCCACGCAGACAATCCCACCGGCGACTCTTACTTAAAATCACTGTTTCACTGGCGTTTTGTTTGCGGGCGTCTGTCGCGTTTCTCGTGCAGGTTTGGCTTCGTTGAAGAGTGTTGACTAACAGTTTATGCTACGGGAGAATGATTGATGTTCGTGATATTTAAGAGGTAGTTTTGCCGTAAATGAAGGACATTTATAGTTCATCGTGGCGTCTACGGGCCGCCCACGCAGACAATCCCACCGGCGACTCTTACTTAAAATCACTGTTTCGCTGTCGTTTTGTTTGTGGGCGTCTGTCGCGTTTCTCGTGCAGGTTTTGGCTTGGTTGAGGAGTGTTGAGTAACAGTTTATGCTACGGGAGACTGATTGATGTTCGTGATATTTAAGAGGTAGTTTTGTCGTAAATGAAGGACATTTCTAGTTCATCGTGGCGTCTACGGGCCGCCCACGCAGACAATCCCACCGGCGACTCTTACTTAAAATCACTGTTTCGCTGTCGTTTTGTTTGTGGGCGTCTGTCGCGTTTCTCGTGCAGGTTTTGGCTTGGTTGAGGAGTGTTGAGTAACAGTTTATGCTACGGGAGACTGATTGATGTTCGTGATATTTAAGAGGTAGTTTTGTCATAAATGAAGGACATTTCTAGTTCATCGTGGCGTCTACGGGCCGCCCACGCAGACAATCCCACCGGCGACTCTTACTTAAAATCACTGTTTCCCTGTCGTTTTGTTTGTGGGCGTCTGTCGCGTTTCTCGTGCAGGTTTTGGCTTGGTTGAGGAGTGTTGAGTAACAGTTTATGCTACGGGAGAATGATTGATGTTCGTGATATTTAAGAGGTAGTTTTGCCGTAAATGAAGGACATTTCTAGTTCACCGTGGCGTCTACAGATGACAGTGCAGTGCCTCTGACGAAGAGGTCCTAGTGTTGAATTGAATTGAATTTGCCTTATTTTACGTGGCGAGACTCGGGCCATCAGGCCCGCTCTTCCGTCTTACCACGCAAATTTTGCTACGCTCCTTTCACCAACTAGCAGAGGAAGGAGGTATTTCTTGGGCGTGAAACAGGCGGTTTGAATTTAGCTCAGAGGCGTCATTTAGGCTTGAGGATCTTTTCCATGCAAGTAAATCTACTAACATGGGACAGCCGGTTTTACTTTCCCTCCGAAGGAAGGCGTACGAAGGATTTTTTCGCCCGGTTTGAACCCGCGAACTTGGGTACAACAGTCCGGTACGCTAACCATTACACCATCGCCGCCGCTAGTGTTCGTGTTCCGAGGGTGGGGGATATAGGTGGGGGGGTAAGGGGGTAGGGGTGGGGGGTAGGGGGAGCTGGAAAGCCAGGCGGAATTCAACCGCCGTTTTGAGAAAAATTCTAGTGGCCGGCTGCCCGGTAGTTTTCCGTCGTTTGACCGTCAACACTTTTCTTTGTGAATGCTCCCTTTTCTTAGGCAGTTATGTCTTCGGCAAACGTTTCCTCATTGTAGGATTATGATTGATGATCATAATGCAAATATGTGGTTTTGCTGTAAATAAAGGGTACTTGGAGACACTTGCTCTCTACATAAATGTTTGAGCTGTTGTTTTGATTTTCGAACTGCTTTGGCTTAGGTGAGATGTGTTGAGAAACGATTTACGGTTGTAGGAGCATGATTCATGTTGAGGATGTGGAAATTATACGAGTGTTTGGCAAGTGACGTAAAATAAATGATTAACATTTATTTCAGGACATTTGCCCTCGAGAATTACTTAAAATTTCTGTTACCCTGTTGTTTAGTTTGTACAGGTGTTGAAAAATAGATTGTGGGTGAAGGAGGATGAGTAATGGTTGATTTCCAGTATAATATTTAGTTACATAATAAAATATAGATGAACGTTTGGGCGTAAATGAAAGTCCCTTTGAGTGGAGACTCAACCACTCGAGACTTTTACAGAATCACTGTCAGATTCACGCGAGTCATGTGTTGCATTAACTCGGTCCAGAAGAGTTGAGAAACTGTTTTGATGTATACAAAATTGTTGATGTTTGAGATTTTAAGTTGTTTTTATTACAAATGGTAACTTTTGATATCATTATTTGTTTTGTTCAAGAAGAAATTGAATTTGTATTCTGATTGTACAGGCTGGATATTTGATAAGTTTGAAAGCTTTGCTAAAAAATTGCTGGTAACTTGAAGAATGCAAAGTGAAATGCAAAGAAAGCATGAGAAACATTTGAAAATTAGAGGAACCCTAATATAATTGGAAACATTTCAAAACTTTCTAATCTTTCAGAGGATATATTAGCATTTAAAGATATACTTAGGTAGTGAAGGATTGATCTCCGGATCAATCGAAGTCTCCCAAAATACTAAGATTTTAGTGTTTAGTTGCCGAACTGATTTTAGGCTTAAATCATTAAAAATACATACCTACTGCATTTCAGTTCATAAAAGATTCTATCCAAATAGTACTATGAGAAAGCGTTATTTGCAATATGTAGGAAATGAAATGAAGATGGTGTTAATTTATATCTTTATGCCTGAATTAGTGGTAATATTGAAAAGCAGTAGTTAATATTTAATTTCCCTTTTCTCTCAGTTTTCGTACAAACATGCAAATTCAGACCGAAGTGTCCAAGGGTGAAAATTAATTAAAATATAGTTGTCGATAAATGAAGTCTATATTATTTTGCATTATTTAATCACAAAATAAAACTTTTGTTAATCATCCTGATCATTTTTGGCTACATTTTGTCTGTTTAGTTTCAATTAAAAATTAATAAATCCAACTACTTCCAAATAACCTCACCCCGACACTATTAATGGCTACTAATTTAATGCAGCTTTAAAACAACGATGGTTTTGAGACGATTAATATTGATGATTCAATTTTGAACAAAAATGTTATTATTTTGAACATTCATGTTTTGATTCTGAATCTTGATGTTTTGATTTTGAATATTGTTGTTTTGATTTTGATAATCGATGTTTTAGATTTTAAGCATCGATGTTTTCATTTGGAACATCAATGTTTTGATTTTCAACATCGATGTTTTGACTTTCAACATTGATGTTTTCATTTTGAACATCAATGTTTAGAAACGTCTAAGTTTAACATCGATGTCGTGTACATCAGTGTTTAGAAACGTCTATGTCTAGCATCATCGAAGTTGTGCAGGCGATGTCGCATCGCCTCTTGACGCACGCCCGGGAGTTCCCCGTCGCTCGGAGTACGCGTCACGTGACCCGGCGCCAGGTGTCAGCGCGCGGCGGATGCCCGCCCGCCCACTTCCTCGCCCGAATACAAATTCGCCTTCCCCCCCCTCCCCGCCCTTCCCACCGCCGCACAACGCAAGGCGTCGGCAGGGGAGGGGAGGGGGCAAGGCAGCACGAGTTTTGAAGCTCGTGTCGCCCGCGCCGAGGCGGCGCCGCGGCAAGAGTGGAAGATGGAGCGTGCAAGACGGGGTGAGGAGTCTCAGGGCATCAACTGATGTCACTCTAGTACCTTTCACTGGGAGGTCCTAAGGTTCGAGTCCCGACGGTGGCAAGATTTTCGACACTAGCTAAACAACCGTGTCCAGTACTGTCGCTGTCTGGAGGCACATTCTAGCGGCTAAATACTCTGATTGGTAGATTCTGTTGTTTCTCCGATCTACACCAGGCGAATGCCGGAGCAGTACCCTAACAAACGGGATCACGTGTGATCTTTCCTCCATCTTCCTTGATCTATCACACCCTTACTTACACACTAACACGCATTACACTACCACACGTACCGGGAGACTGGTCGGGAGCTCAGAGCTTGTCCCGGCTGGGACGATGGTGGGAGATATCTGGTTGGGGATAACACGGCTAGTTAGGTAGGTCTTCGCTGGATCTCACGAACGGGGGATCACCGCTACCCCCCGAGAAAAAAAAAATTCGCTACACTTACGGGACCTGAATAGTTAATCAATGAATAGAATTACCTGAATAGTTAATCAATGTCTGGGGTTGGGTTGTCAATCAACCTAATAAAATATAATAATGCTAATCAATCATTAATTAATGTCTAGGTTGATTGATCAGTCATGCTAATCAATCACCAATTAATGTCTAGGTTGATTGATTGATCAATCAACCTAGACCCCCAAAATTCGTTACAGTCTGATGGTGTAAGGTAATTGGGGTCCTTAGTTGGGAATGGGAAAAATAGTTTTGAACCAAATCTGAGAACCTGAGCTTGATATCACTAATCGATAGTGTGCTACCAAGTATCATTGTCGTTTTACCACACCCAGCTCTTAAAAACCTCCAAACCGAAAAAATTAAACTGTGTGAAGTTAGTCATAATTTATTACTTAATTTATCACTGTATTCAGCGAAACATAAAAATAATTATTTTTGTGAAAATATAAGTGTCTTTCAAGTTAGGGCCGGCAAAAAGGTGATATCTGTTATCGTATTAGAATCAGCATATTGTATTGAGCTACGAATATTCTGTACTTTTACACGGGATAGAAAATTCAAGCAAAGAAAATTCTCAATGTCTATCGGACATTTTTTTTGTTGCCCACTGTAGAAAGCAAATCTTTCATATTTATGATTAATCATTACTCTCGAAAATTACTTCCGCATTTTTACATAAATTGAAACACCAGAGCTGTTATGATCATGAAACATTATACTATATTGCATTGATTGAAACGCAAATTTTAAAGAAAATAATATTTGTAAATCATATGGAAACAATTCATCTTCGTGACTCATTGTTGCAAACACTTTTGACTTACCACAGAACATCTGGACCCCCATAGCGCAATTAGTAAACGAAGATTCACGTCAAAATTATGGAAATGTGACACAACCGCGGCCAACCGGTTAGAAAAACAATGCTGGCTATTACACGTCATCGCATAATCCAAGAATACGATCAGGCGGTAATATATTCGAGGAAACAATATAAAGCGAGGACCATTACACCACCGCTTGGCCAGAAACAGGTCTGCCAACCCTCCAATCGCAGCAGGTGCGTCGAGCTCCCATATGAATGCAGTTCCCCTCGGCGCGGTTGCGAACAAAAGACATAATAGCGTTTAAACCCTTGCTTTGAACCTGCACGGCACCGCCCCAGGACTTATTCAAATGGAGCAGGCATGTCAGAGGGATGTGGATTCAGAGAATGTTATTGTATTTCTGTATTTATTTAGCGATGAAAACATTTAAAACCCGTGTGTGATATTTCCAGTTTCGAAGCGTCGGTAGATGCGAGGATGACGAATAAACATGTAAAAATATAGAGGTTAAAATTTTGTAGCAAATAATGGGATAATAAATCATTATATAATCATATTTAAACAAAATTTGTTTCGAAACAGCCGACAAATAAGTACACCGAGAAGATCGCTAAGAAATCGCTGAGTGTAAGTGTGATTGTGTAAGTGGGGCGGCGGCGATGGTGTAACGGTTAGCGTTTCGGACTGTTGTACCCAAGTTCGCGGGTTCAAAACCGATCGAAGCCGTGGATTTTTCAGAGCGAAAAAATCCTTCGTACGCCTTCCTTCGGAGGGGAAGTAAAGCCGGCTGTCCCATGTTAGTAGATTTACTTGCATGTAAAAGATCCTCAAGCCTAAATGACGCCCCTGAGCTAAATTCAAATCGCCTGTTTCTCGCCCAAGAAATACCTCCTTTCTCTGCTAGTTGGTGAAAGGAGCGTAGCGAAATTTGCGTGGTCAGACGGAAGAGCAGGCCTAATGGCCTGAGTCTCGCCACGTAAAATAAGGCATTAATTCAATTCAATTCAATTGTAGTGCATGTTTCTAATGTAGGAGGTGGCGGTGGTGGTCCTCCAGTGGTTGGTGAGATCCGGGGTCGCACTACCGTCGGCAAGCGGGTTTTCCCCAATCAGGTATTCCCTACCGACTGCCAAAGCGGGGACAGGCGCTAATCTCCCGACCGGGTCTCCCGGTCCTTTGGTTTGGTATGTGCAAGTAAAGGGTACGATAGGACAAGGAAGAGCAAGGTAAGACAGCGAGCGGACAGTGGCCTGTTTGTTACGGTTCTGCTCCGACATTCGCCTGGTGTTGATCTTAACCATCACAGCCGGGAAGAGCTCTAAGCTCCCCACCGGTCTCCCGCCATGTGGGGAGTGTGGTGCATGCTAGTGTAAGGGGAGAGGATAGGACAAGGAAGAGGAAAGAAAGATCGCGCGCTGTCCGTGGCCCGTTTGTTAGGGTACTGCTCCGGCATTCGCCTGGTGTTGATCTTAACCATCACAGCCGGGAAGAGCTCTAAGCTCCCCACCGGTCTCCCGCCATGTGTGGAGTGTGGTGCATGCTAGTGTAAGGGGAGAGGATAGGACAAGGAAGAGGAAAGAAAGATCGCGCGCTGTCCGTGGCCCGTTTGTTAGGGTACTGCTCCGACATTCGCCTGGTGTTGATCGGAGAAACCACGGAAAACTACTAATCAGAGCAGCCGGCCGCTGGAATTCTCCTCCAGACAGCAGATGAATTTCAGCTTGCTCTCTCGCTAGTGTCGAAAATCCTGCCACCGTCGGGACTCGAACTCTAGGACGTCCCGACAAGAGGCACTGCATTAGTGAGAATTGATCAGCAGGGGAATCGAAAACACAGAAAACAGCAAAACCCCGAAAAAAAAGTTGCAAATTCCCTTTTATTCGTGACATACTCCACCGGGATTCTATCCCAGGATCCAGAAGTAGAGCACGCAGTAGCAGTCACGTTGGCTGCGATCGCCATTCATTTCTCCGCCTGTGTGGTCTGAAACAGGTCTGCCAATCCTCCGTGCAAAAAACGGCCTGGGCAGCAGGTGCCTTCGGTTCCCCTCTGCATGCAGATCCCCCTCCGTGCGATGGCCGACAAAAGAAATAATAACATTTAAACTGCAGCATTGAGCCCGGGCACTGGAGCCTGCGGCGGGGCCTTGTTCTAATGGAGCAGGACGGGCAGTCATCAGGGTTGGAAAGCGCGGCAACGCCCCTCGTAAATAAACCCTTCCGTCAAGGGTTCCAAGCCATGAAGGGTAATGCTTCGGGGGGGGGGAGTACGTATTCCCTTTAAGAGGTGGGTCCCGGATATTACTCTCGTTATTTGTGGCTACTTTCTTAAAAGACCTTTTTTTCTTTTGAAACATTGAACAATTTATGACTTGTACTCCAAATTCGTTGGTTTGTAAATGTTTATTCATTATTTTTATTAATGTATGTATTTATATATTTGTTTGCTGGTTTATTAATTGTCAAGAAATGTGAAAATAGTTTGTGCACCTTTAGAGTGGGATCTGGGTGAGGAAAGCTACGTTTATCGAAGCATGTCCCCAATTCGACATTTGGTTAGTAATGCAAAGAAGACTGAATGAAAAAAAATGGTTGAATTCATAGCCATTAAACCAAAAGTATCATTCGTCATTTGTTACAAACAGAATTTCAGTATATTTTATTATATTTTAGTGAAGTTTATTATATACAATAATAATGTAGATGTCGATAATACCATAATGAAGTCACATGTACACATACGTAATTGTCATTATTCATGAATACTACGTCATTTTTGTACTGAAAGTAAATGTAACTGTATAATAAATAAGCGGCAGAAATAAAAAAAACTTTACTTGGTAATGAAATTGTAATGCATTATCACTAGACGTTTGAAAAGAATGGACACTATATGGTAAAAAAGTTGCATTTTGCAAAGTAGTGTTGTCTTTCTAAAAAAAAGTAAAATTCAGATTTTCTAGTATTCAAAATTTCTTTCTATATATTCCATTAATAAATACAATATTTTTATACATACTTGTTTAGGAACCCCTTCGTATGAGTGAAATTTTTGGAGAGTCTACAGGAAGGGCAGTGAAATGTTTGATCCCGTTCCACCGCTGGGATCAAAGTTCAATACCTGGTGGATCCTTGTGGAAAGTAAAATGGGCAAAGGCAGCTTGCGACATGTTTTATAGAAGCTCTCGCGTTTTTTCGCATCTAATTCCACTATTTCTGATCCTAGTTTAGATTTCATCGAGTTAGATATACTTGAGAGTTAATTTTCTAGTGTATCCGTTGTGTTTACTAAAATAAAATTGGTTAACGGGATTGATCATTGTGGGTAAAGACACAATTAGTTGTGCCAACGTTTCGAAATATTTAATTTCTTCATCGCGGTTAGAGTATAAAAACAAATGAACAGTTTTTATGGTGCAACTTTCTTTACCCACACTGACCAATCACGTGAACAAATTTTATTTATTATTCATCAATAGTCGTGATTCTATAATGGTGAATTGTATTTACTGATAATTTTGTAAAATCAGATATTGTATTCTTTGATGACAATAAACAAATGGAAAGCATCATTTCAGTTGTCTTGGTGTTACACCTCAACGCAGTTGGTGTGACAGTGCCCCTTCAGGATCTGTCAAAATTCATGTATTGAATATGAATTTTTACAGATGTGATGTGCTTGGAAAAACGGATGATACAGAGAATGTTTTTCTCTTTCATCATGCTAAAGATGCTTTTTATTGGCTAATATTTTGCTACAACATTATCTCTTTAACATGTACAATTTTTTAAAATTGAGACTGTTAAGAAAGTAATGCATTCTTATTCAGTATTTAGACATGAATGTTCACCTTCGTTTCAACACCAGTCTGGAAAAATACTAAAAGCACTAGTACTAAAAGAACATCAATTAGAAAACAAAATACGTACCAACACCCAAACGGAAAATAGTAGTATATTCTCGTGATCGTCAATTAAATATGTATATTAAACAGAAAAATTGTTTAAAAATTGAGTTCTGGAATAAAATATTGTGCATGAAACGCAAAACTTACTTTCCAAAACTCCACGGGATTCTCAGAATCATTCCATCGGCTTTCTGGAAATCTCCCGAGTAATTATAGAGACATCCACTTCATTACGTTGAAATATAAATTACTATTAACTACTTCTCTCGATACTAATGTAGTACCCCCCCCCCATTCGCCGGGCACTCAGAGCAGTAGCGAACAAACTTCTGATGTTGACGCAGCAAACTGTCCTGGCGTAACATTTTTTTTATTTCGTTTTTTACTATAAAATCTATTAAAATAAAATAGACTATTGCACGCGATTATCCCGATACTTAATCTCCTGAATAACTAATTACTCTTACAAAAGTGTTATTTTGTGTCGTCTCTGTCGTCAAAAACATCCGTCACCATTTTTTCCTTTCCCTCCCCCCACCAACAAAACCTCGTTCAGTTCTCAACCCTCAGTCTGGAGTCCTCGCGTAGCACCGCGGGTCCATTAGCGTCTCCAGAACTTGGCGCCGAACTGCACCACCTCCAGACGTGTAACTTCACACAAGACCGCGAAACCCGGCGGCGGCAGCAGCAGCCAGTCTCTAGCGCACCACAGTGCATCTGGGTCCTTCGTACACACACACACACACACACACACACACACACACACACACCTTCATCGTTGCCTCCCTTCCTGTCACCCCTATACTCCTTCCCCTGCACGGACTCAACTTGTTGAGCCACCAACTCCCCCCCCCCCGGAAGTTCCGGCGCGACCCGGTAGGGGCGCTGGCGTCGCTCCCGCGTGCAACACGCTCCTTCCATCCATCCTTCCCCTCTCCCCTCTCCTCCTTCCGTTGCAACATCCCCCCTCTTCTACTACTTCCCCTCACCCCGGTAGCGGCGCGGGCTTAGTGGAGCTGTATAATTTATACACAATCTGTCCGCTCTAATTCAGGGGGCTTTGCCCAGCCTCGGCCACCTACAGCCCCGCCGGTCGGCTGTTTTTGTCCCCTTCCCCCCTCCATCCATTCTCCTCTTCCCCTTCCCCCTTCCCCGTGCCTCACTTAATCCTTCCGTTGCCCCCCCCGCCCCTGTTGTCCGGCCCGCTCTCCCGCTGTATAGATCGCTGCCCAGAGGAGTTTGCGTCCTTTCAATTTTATCTGCTAATTAATACCCCGCCACTTACCGTGTCTTGATGTACGGGGAGTGGGAGGGGGTTAGAGAGAGCAGTTGGGGGGGGGGGTCGTGTTTGTTTGCGTATGCAAGAGATGGGGGATGTACTATGGCTGCCAACTGGCCTCTGTGAAAGACTTGGGCGCAATCTTTTTTGTTTGTTTTTTTGTTGTTTTTTTAGTACGGCTGGCGGGCCGATCGTGGTGATGCAGGGGATCGAAAAATGCGACGAGTTTGAGCTCCGGGTTTGGTGTGAGTTAATCAGGATGTGCTTGTGGCGTGGTTGAGACTTGCTTGCCATTCGCGAATTCCACTGGGATTGATTGGTTCTTTCTATCCGGATCGTCAAGTGCTACGGTTGTTGGCACATTGACCGCCAAATCGCTTCACATTTGGCGCCTTGTTTTTTAATAGGGCACTTTTGATGTTTTTTGAAGACGTTTCAGAAGAAAGGATCATACATTTCAAACTTGGCGCTTTGGATAATTTTACTTAAAAAAACAGCGCAAATTTCTTCCCTGTTGTCCAATTACTCACTTTTTTCGTACAACGTTCCTTGACGTAGATTGTCAACTGCTTCCTGTTAGTTCGAAGCGTCACCGAAAGGTCGCATCAGGTCCTGGGCAGCTCCTCGTTCTAACCATGTGTAACATTGTCAGAATTCTGAGATTGCACATATTTCTAGTTTAAAGCCAAAACCAAGCATTGTCACCCGAGGCGAAGCGCAAAATACTTAGTAAAAACGTGTCGGACGCCTTCAAGGTGTGATTCAGGGTGTGCCAGGCACTGGATTCAGTCGTAATATGAAGTAAAAACGACGAAATTCGTAAAGAAACGTTTGATTTCGTCTGGACAGATGTAACCGTGACAATCGCTTCAATACTCGTTAATTCTTTCTCCAAGTAACAATCTTTGTCAATTGTGTATAGTCTCTTTTCAATAACACTCTTGTCTGATAAAAAAACTACTGATAGAAAAGGCGATGTTTCGTTGCAGTTTCTATTAATTACTCTGCCAACTTATTCTACGAGTATTTCTCAGCCTCAACAGCGATTAATCCCGATATTGTAGTGAATGTTTTGTTCTGGGAGGTGACGGTGTTTATCTCCACTGGGTGGTGCGCTCCAGCACCAACCTACACGATGATTTGCAAGGTGACCTCCAGGTGTCTCCCTCCAGCGGGGCACCAGCCGGCACAACTTTAAAGTTCCCATCTGCTCTCCCGGCATGTGTGGTAGTGCAGTGCTTTTAAGAGAAAGTGGGTGTAAGTAATGGGAGAGGATAGGACAAGGAAGAGGAACGGAAGATCGCGCGGTCCATGTGTGGCGTCCTATAAGTCGCCTTGTACAAACGTGACAAAATATCAGCCACGTGCAATTCATGCTCATGGACAGCGCTGTCGGGAAGAGACGCCGGGCTGAACAATGGCAAACCTAGGGAGCGGAAGGGAAGGGGTGCCGTGTCGTGGGTGGCCACTTGTGAACCCCTTTTACCACTCGGGGCAAACTTGTGAACCCTGTAGACATTCTGGCTGTGGAAACGCGTCGGCGGAAACAGCGAGATGGCGCAGTTTCGTCAGCCGGCCCAGAAGGTAATATAGACGGACCCCGGACCTAAACTCCTTCTGATTCTTCGGCGCGTCGGTAGGAAGTCGTGTGGGTTGTGCGCGGCGCTGCATTTCAATGCATAGGCTACTGAGGCAGGGAAACGAAGCCGGCGTGCTACGTCGAGACGGAAGGTGCGGCATACTGGCTTGAAAGGCTACGTAGGCTACTGGTGCATCACACCGAATATGATATCAGGCCAGCGGTGGTGGTAACCAGGAAACATTCCTTCCAGTAACGGGTCAATATTGTTTATTGTAATTATTGTACATAGTATTCAGGTGTTGGAGCTAATTTCAAATAAATACTCAGTAAATTACAAACCGTTCACGTCTGTGATTTATTGCCCCGGCAAAGACGCCACAGATGGACCGTTTGTTAAGGTACTACTCTGGCATTCGTCTTGTATTGATCAGAGAAACCACGCCAGACAGCAGCTGATTTCGTCCTAGCTATTCACCTTGAATCGACAATATCCTGCTGTTGGAACTCTAACCTGGATCTCTTGGTCAGAGTCGCTGCAGGGCCAGTGACAATGCTGACACTGAGCTGAGCTACTCCACTAGAACGTCACACCATCTATTATTATACATACAATTACAACTCCCGTACGGGTCTACAGTGCTTGTCAGGGTGCAAGGGCAGCCTGCAAGTGTGTGGAGGCGAAGGCTGGGGTTCGAGTCTCGAATATGGCATTTATGTTCTTACATAGATGCGCGTCTTACTCTACATTTTAAAGCCTGATCAGCGAAATTCTGAGTTAAAATTTGAGAATACTGTCATCGAGCAATTTTAAAGTATGTTTCCGATTTTTTCTAACATATTTTCATATACGGTTTTTATCACAATAAATTATATTCCCGAACCATGAAAAACGACGCAACGGAACAGCTTATCATAAAAGGAGTGTCACATCTATAAACTGTTTTCTTGAACTTACCGTGTAATAGAGAATGTCATATCGATGTTAGTGTAAATGGTTCCACTTGTGCACACTCTGCAATTTATTCTGAAATGGAACTGTTCAGTGCTGTTAGTAATTACGTCGAGTAAATCCTGCCAGAGCGAGATTCGTTCTTTTGTTTTGTTTGCGTACAGATCCGCTTGCAATGTTTGTGGAAAGTAATCATATAGTCATCATTTTCGTTAACAATCTCATCTGTGAGTAGAAGTGTGTTTCGAATTACATCAAAGTTCATTTTTCACAATTTTCTCTTATATTTAGAGGTGGAATTTTAATACATTTGCTTTATATTTTCCTTGCATTACGGTAAAAATGATCAAAAGCATTTCTGAACCGAACATTAATTTATTACCTTTCCTACCTTTGAAAACTGGAAATGTAAACTAAAATCACTATATTATCACAAGATTATTTGAAGCGTCAACCACCTAGAATGGCTCAGAGAATAGTTCTTTTGTTGTCGCTGCAGAATCGTTGAGGTGGTCCTAGATTTCGAGTCTCGACGGCATAAACATTTCGACGCTAGATAGAGAGGTTGATTTCAGCCGCTATCAGGAGATTAAATCTAGCGGCCCGTTGTCTTGATCGATAGTTTTTCGCGGTTACCCGATAAACACCAGGCGAATACTGGAGCAATACCCCAACAAACGGGCCACGAGACTCGTATTTACTAGGCTGTCCGGGTGACGCCGCGTCCATGGCGAAGGTGCCGACGTTTCGGTCGCCATTCTGCGACCTTCCTCAGGGCATATTGCTAGGGAGGAAGGTCGCAGAATGGTGACCGAAACGTCGGCTCCTTCGCCATGGACGCGGCGTCACCCGGACAGCCAAGTAAATACTGACTCCGGCCGCGGAAGCCTACGCTCTCACGAGACTCGTACACTCACCCCCCCCCCTCTTTCTTCACCTATTCTCTCCCTTTACACTATCCGTACACTACCACACTTGACAGGAGATCCAATCGGGATCTTGGGTGTTTAAATGATGTCATAGGCTTCCACGGCCAGTCATGATCTGGGCTGTCAGGGTGACGCCGCGTCGATGGCTGAGGTGCCGACGTTTCGACCGACATATTGCGGTCCTCTTCAGGGCTGTACTGCGCACAATAGCCCTGAAGAGAACCTCGATATGTCGGTCGAAAAGTCGGCACCTCAGCCATCGACGCGGCGTCACCCGAACAGCCCAGATCATCTTGGGAGTTTATCACGTTTGAGATGACGTCCCGCGGGTGAGATTCGTTATGAGGCGAAAGAACTCGTATGATGATCTTTAGTTTAGCACCCAAAAGTAGAGTCTGAAAAGAAAAGGGTGTGATAAAAGTAGTGTGAGAAAAATAGGGCGTGGTACACGCATGATGTGATAAAAATAGGGTCTAATCAAAATAGGGCCCGTTAACAATAGGTTCTAAGAACGAAAAAATATTCGAGAAAAATAGAATTATGAAAAGTACGGTTCGAGTTAACGTTGTATTCGATAATGAAATTTGGTCCGAGAAAGAATAGTGTTTGTAAAGCAATAAGACGCGACAAAAATCAGGATTCTTCCCCCACCCCCTCTCTGTTGATATAGCTTATCGAGATCCCAGAAAGGATATTAACGATAATAACCCAGAGAACTGATTTTATACACTACCACTCTCGATTTAATTCCATTCTTTTTTTTATTAGTTTACCTAACCCTTCTTCCCCGCAGCTCGGGAGGTAGTTGAGCGAGCAAGCGCCTCGAATCAGACCCCCGCAGCACGTGCCCGGCGACGCCCCTGGCCCGGAACCTTCCAGAACACCCTCCGGCCAATCTGCGAGTTCCTCACTTCCGCGCGCCCTCGCTCTTAATCGAGTGAGCGCGCTCTCTTCCCGGACTTCGGGCTCAGTTTTCGGGGGAGGGAAAAAAGTAAGTTAACGGAAAACAAAGATAGTGGGAATAAAATGAAGTGGATATAGCTCCAATAGAGGAAAATAAAAATAAAGAAACTATTTCTGGTATAATGGCTCGTAGTATTTTAACGGTAAAAGTATACCACTAATTAAGCCCCTAAGCCCCTTGAGTGTCTCAGGCAACTCTTCCCAGAGTTTAGTGTCAGTTTTCGGGGGATAAAAGTAAGTTAACGGAAAACAAAGATAGTGGGAATAAAATGAAGTGGATATAGCTCCAATAGAGGAAAATAAAAATAAAGAAACTATTTCTGGTATAATGGCTCGTAGTATTTTAACGGTAAAAGTATACCACTAATTAAGCCCCTAAGCCCCTTGAGTGTCTCAGGCAACTCTTCCCAGAGTTTAGTGTCAGTTTTCGGGGGATAAAAGTAAGTTAACGGAAAACAAAGATAGTGGGAATAAAATGAAGTGGATATAGCTCCAATAGAGGAAAATAAAAATAAAGAAACTATTTCTGGTATAATGGTTCGTAGTATTTTAACGGTAAAAGTATACCACTAATTAAGCCCCTAAGCCCCTTGAGTGTCTCAGGCAACTCTTCCCAGAGTTTAGTGTCGGTTTTCGGGGGGAAGAAGTAAGTTAACGGAAAACAAAGATAGTGGGAATAAAATGAAGTAGATATAGCTCCAAGAGAGGAAAATTAAAAAAATATATTCCTGGTATAATGGCTCATAGTATTTTAACGGTAAAATTATACCACTAGTAGAGTGGCTCAGGCCGCTCTTTTTGTAAAGTGTAGGCTTAATTTTCGACAAAAAAGTAAGTTAACGGAAAACAAGGATGGGGTGAATAAAATGAAGTGGAAATAGCTCCAATTGAGGAAAATAAAAAAAATATATTTCTGGTATAATGGCATATATTTTCTCGTAGTATTGTAACGGTAAAATTACACTTCTAATTAAGCCCTTTGGGTGGCATATGCATGGACTGCGTGCTATCGTTCTGTAAGGCGTAGCCGTAGTTCTGTAGGGCAAAAATTATTTTTTTAATACAAATTGTCTCAGTTTCTACTCTCTCTTACTCCCGGGGGTCGATAATTAATAAAAGCAGGACCAAGCCTGGGAACACTGCTAGCTGGCAAAAGTCCCATTAATTGAATCAATACATACAAATATATACACAAAACTAGTTAGGTCCAAAAGGGTCTTCAAGACTTTCGCAGAAATATTTGTAGGTAGGGGATTCAAACAAAAACGAATGGAATTAGCGAACATTGATTTTATCCACTATGCTATGAAGCTCACTACGTGCTCGGAGCTTAAAAATGAAAAGGAATTTTTGCATTTATAGAAATTTCAGCCAATACTGAAAATGGAACCGGTCCGTTACGTCATCCAACTCTTCATATAGTGATGAAAATAGTATGTGCTATTCTGACACCAGTGTTGCCCATAAACAGTCACGAAGACGTGCAAACTTAAAAATGTTTTGAGAAAAACTAATTTTTTCGGTGTAAAAGGCACTGAAAACGCGTTTACGTTGATTATGAGATACCCTTTAGAAATCGGAGATCTAAAAAATGTCTATTTTCCTGCCGAAAATGAGGGACTTTCTCCTGCAGCTTTCCATAACTTGACATAAAGAGAAAGTAGAAAACAACGGAAAAATAAACAGGACTTTTCAGTCGTCGAATGCTTCAGTTGTCTAATGTCGTTCTTGGGGTTTGTGGCCGATGCCTTGAAGGAAGACATCGTCGAATTTCCTGTTGAAGGTTCAGAGGGAGGGATTGTGGAATTTCCGAGTGCGCGAATTCCTGGATTTTTCACGGATTTTTCCTGGAATTCACGGATTTTTCGCATTCAATGCGACTGCGGTGCCTCTGATCCGGAGATCCGGGCGGCGGCGATGGTGTAACGGTTAGCGTCTCGCACTGTTGTACTCAAGTTGGGGGGCCAAACCCGATCGAAGCCGTGGATTTTTAAGGGCGAAAAATCCTTCGTACGCCTTTCTTCGGAGGGGAAGTAAAGCCGGCTGTCCCATGTTGCATGTAAAAGATCCTCAAGCGTAAATGACGCCTCTGAGCTAAATTCAAATCGCCTGATTCTCGCCCAAGAAATACCTCCTTTCTCTGCTAGTTGGTGAAAGGAGCGTAGCGAAATTTGCGTGGTCAGACGGAAGAGCGGGCCTGATGGCCCGATTCTCGCCACGTAAAATAAGGCAAATTCAATTCAATTCAATTCAGATCCTATGGTTCGAGCCCCGACGGTGACAGGACTTTCGACACTAGCTTGTCAGCCAGGTCGAATTCTGCCGCTGTCTGGAGGAGAATTCTACCGGCCGGCTGCACTGATCGGTAATTTTCCGTAGTTTCTTCAATCAACACCAGGCGAATGCCGGAGCAGTACCCTAACGAACGGGCCATCAACCGTGAGAAATCTCTCCTTCCTCTTTCTTGCTCTATTCTCACCCCTTACTTACATATTACACATTCTCTACTATTCCACATGTCACAGGTCATAAACGTTCCGTCTGAGGCGATGCGTCGGTGGAACAGATACCTGAAGAGGGAAGACCAGGAAACCGAAATGTACGTCGGTACCTAATCTCACGTTCTTAGAAGGAACACTTCTCGGATTAAAACATTCACTACATGTCAACTAGGTTGAAATTCAGTCTCTGTCTGGAGGAGAATTCTAGCGGCCGGCTGCTCTGATCGGTAATTTTCCGTGGTTTCTCCAACCAGTGCCAGGCGAATACCATAACAAACGGGCCATCGACCATGAGCAATCTCTCCTTTCTCTTTCTTGTTCTATTCTCACCCCCTACTTACATGTTACATATTCTCTGCTATTCCACATGTCACCGGTCAGACGCCTGTCCCGTCTGAGGCGATGCGTCGGTGGAACAGATACCTGGAGAGGGAAGTCCAGGTTACCGAAAGGTACGTCGGTACCGAATCTCACGTTCTTAGAAGGAACACTTCTCGGATTAAAACATTCACTACATGTCAACTAGGTCGAATTCAGTCTCTGTCTGGAGGAGAATTCTAGCGGCCGGCTGCTCTGATCGGTAATTTTCCGTGGTTTCTCCAACCAGTGCCAGGCGAATACCATAACAAACGGGCCATCGACCATGAGCAATCTCTCCTTTCTCTTTCTTGTTCTATTCTCACCCCTTACTTACATAATACACATTCTCTACTATTCCACATGTCACCGGTCATAAACGTTCCGTCTGAGGCGATGCGTCGGTGGAACAGATACCTGGAGAGGGAAGTCCAGGAAACCGAAATGTACGTCGGTACCTAATCTCACGTTCTTAGAAGGAACACTTCTCGGATTAAAACATTCACTACATGTCAACTAGGTCGAATTCAGTCTCTGTCTGGAGGAGAATTCTAGCGGCCGGCTGCTCTGATCGGTAATTTTCCGTGGTTTCTCCAACCAGTGCCAGGCGAATACCATAACAAACGGGCCATCGACCATGAGCAATCTCTCCTTTCTCTTTCTTGTTCTATTCTCACCCCTTACTTACATATTACACATTCTCTACTATTCCACATGTCACCGGTCATAAACGTTCCGTCTGAGGCGATGCGTCGGTGGAACAGATACCTGGAGAGGGAAGTCCAGGTTACCGAAAGGTACGTCGGTACCTAATCTCACGTTCTTAGAAGGAACACTTCTCGGATTAAAACATTCACTACATGTCAACTAGGTCGAATTCAGTCTCTGTCTGGAGGAGAATTCTAGCGGCCGGCTGCTCTGATCGGTAATTTTCCGTGGTTTCTCCAACCAGTGCCAGGCGAATACCGTAACAAACGGGCCATCGACCATGTGCAATCTCTCCTTTCTCTTTCTTGTTCTATTCTCACCCCCTACTTACATGTTACATATTCTCTGCTATTCCACATGTCACCGGTCAGAAGCCTGTCCCGTCTGAGGCGATGCGTCGGTGGAACAGATACCTGGAGAGGGAAGTCCAGGTTACCGAAAGGTACGTCGGTACCTAATCTCACGTTCTTAGAAGGAACACTTCTCGGATTAAAACATTCACTACATGTCAACTAGGTCGAATTCAGTCTCTGTCTGGAGGAGAATTCTAGCGGCCGGCTGCTCTGATCGGTAATTTTCCGTGGTTTCTCCAACCAGTGCCAGGCGAATACCGTAACAAACGGGCCATCGACCATGAGCAATCTCTCCTTTCTCTTTCTTGCTCTATTCTCACCCCTTACTTACATATTACACATTCTCTACTATTCCACATGTCACCGGTCATAAACGTTCCGTCTGAGGCGATGCGTCGGTGGAACAGATACCTGGAGAGGGAAGTCCAGGTTACCGAAAGGTACGTCGGTACCTAATCTCACGTTCTTAGAAGGAACACTTCTCGGATTAAAACATTCACTACATGTCAACTAGGTTGAAATTCAGTCTCTGTCTGGAGGAGAATTCTAGCGGCCGGCTGCTCTGATCGGTAATTTTCCGTGGTTTCTCCAACCAGTGCCAGGCGAATACCATAACAAACGGGCCATCGACCATGAGCAATCTCTCCTTTCTCTTTCTTGTTCTATTCTCACCCCCTACTTACATGTTACATATTCTCTGCTATTCCACATGTCACCGGTCAGAAGCCTGTCCCGTCTGAGGCGATGCGTCGGTGGAACAGATACCTGGAGAGGGAAGTCCAGGTTACCGAAAGGTACGTCGGTACCTAATCTCACGTTCTTAGAAGGAACACTTCTCGGATTAAAACATTCACTACATGTCAACTAGGTCGAATTCAGTCTCTGTCTGGAGGAGAATTCTAGCGGCCGGCTGCTCTGATCGGTAATTTTCCGTGGTTTCTCCAACCAGTGCCAGGCGAATACCGTAACAAACGGGCCATCGACCATGTGCAATCTCTCCTTTCTCTTTCTTGTTCTATTCTCACCCCCTACTTACATGTTACATATTCTCTGCTATTCCACATGTCACCGGTCAGAAGCCTGTCCCGTCTGAGGCGATGCGTCGGTGGAACAGATACCTGGAGAGGGAAGTCCAGGTTACCGAAATGTACGTCGGTACCTAATCTCACGTTCTTAGAAGGAACACTTCTCGGATTAAAACATTCACTACATGTCAACTAGGTTGAAATTCAGTCTCTGTCTGGAGGAGAATTCTAGCGGCCGGCTGCTCTGATCGGTAATTTTCCGTGGTTTCTCCAACCAGTGCCAGGCGAATACCATAACAAACGGGCCATCGACCATGAGCAATCTCTCCTTTCTCTTTCTTGTTCTATTCTCACCCCTTACTTACATATTACACATTCTCTACTATTCCACATGTCACCGGTCATAAACGTTCCGTCTGAGGCGATGCGTCGGTGGAACAGATACCTGGAGAGGGAAGACCAGGAAACCGAAATGTACGTCGGTACCTAATCTCACGTTCTTAGGAGGAACACTTCTCGGATTAAAACATTCACTACATGTCAACTAGGTTGAAATTCAGTCTCTGTCTGGAGGAGAATTCTAGCGGCCGGCTGCTCTGATCGGTAATTTTCCGTGGTTTCTCCAACCAGTGCCAGGCGAATACCATAACAAACGGGCCATCGACCATGAGCAATCTCTCCTTTCTCTTTCTTGTTCTATTCTCACCCCTTACTTACATATTACACATTCTCTACTATTCCACATGTCACCGGTCATAAACGTTCCGTCTGAGGCGATGCGTCGGTGGAACAGATACCTGGAGAGGGAAGTCCAGGTTACCGAAAGGTACGTCGGTACCTAATCTCACGTTCTTAGAAGGAACACTTCTCGGATTAAAACATTCACTACATGTCAACTAGGTCGAATTCAGTCTCTGTCTGGAGGAGAATTCTAGCGGCCGGCTGCTCTGATCGGTAATTTTCCGTGGTTTCTCCAACCAGTGCCAGGCGAATACCATAACAAACGGGCCATCGACCATGAGCAATCTCTCCTTTCTCTTTCTTGTTCTATTCTCACCCCCTACTTACATGTTACATATTCTCTGCTATTCCACATGTCACCGGTCATAAACGTTCCGTCTGAGGCGATGCGTCGGTGGAACAGATACCTGGAGAGGGAAGTCCAGGTTACCGAAATGTACGTCGGTACCGAATCTCACGTTCTTAGAAGGAACACTTCTCGGATTAAAACATTCACTACATGTCAACTAGGTCGAATTCAGTCTCTGTCTGGAGGAGAATTCTAGCGGCCGGCTGCTCTGATCGGTAATTTTCCGTGGTTTCTCCAACCAGTGCCAGGCGAATACCGTAACAAACGGGCCATCGACCATGTGCAATCTCTCCTTTCTCTTTCTTGTTCTATTCTCACCCCCTACTTACATGTTACATATTCTCTGCTATTCCACATGTCACCTGTCATAAACGTTCCGTCTGAGGCGATGCGTCGGTGGAACAGATACCTGGAGAGGGAAGTCCAGGTTACCGAAAGGTACGTCAGTACCTAATCTCACGTTCTTAGAAGGAACACTTCTCGGATTAAAACATTCACTACATGTCAACTAGGTCGAATTCAGTCTCTGTCTGGAGGAGAATTCTAGCGGCCGGCTGCTCTGATCGGTAATTTTCCGTGGTTTCTCCAACCAGTGCCAGGCGAATACCATAACAAACGGGCCATCGACCATGAGCAATCTCTCCTTTCTCTTTCTTGTTCTATTCTCACCCCTTACTTACATATTACACATTCTCTACTATTCCACATGTCACCGGTCATAAACGTTCCGTCTGAGGCGATGCGTCGGTGGAACAGATACCTGGAGAGGGAAGTCCAGGTTACCGAAAGGTACGTCGGTACCTAATCTCACGTTCTTAGAAGGAACACTTCTCGGATTAAAACATTCACTACATGTCAACTAGGTCGAATTCAGTCTCTGTCTGGAGGAGAATTCTAGCGGCCGGCTGCTCTGATCGGTAATTTTCCGTGGTTTCTCCAACCAGTGCCAGGCGAATACCGTAACAAACGGGCCATCGACCATGTGCAATCTCTCCTTTCTCTTTCTTGTTCTATTCTCACCCCCTACTTACATGTTACATATTCTCTGCTATTCCACATGTCACCGGTCAGAAGCCTGTCCCGTCTGAGGCGATGCGTCGGTGGAACAGATACCTGGAGAGGGAAGTCCAGGTTACCGAAAGGTACGTCGGTACCTAATCTCACGTTCTTAGAAGGAACACTTCTCGGATTAAAACATTCACTACATGTCAACTAGGTCGAATTCAGTCTCTGTCTGGAGGAGAATTCTAGCGGCCGGCTGCTCTGATCGGTAATTTTCCGTGGTTTCTCCAACCAGTGCCAGGCGAATACCGTAACAAACGGGCCATCGACCATGAGCAATCTCTCCTTTCTCTTTCTTGCTCTATTCTCACCCCTTACTTACATATTACACATTCTCTACTATTTCACATGTCACCGGTCATAAACGTTCCGTCTGAGGCGATGCGTCGGTGGAACAGATACCTGGAGAGGGAAGTCCAGGTTACCGAAAGGTACGTCGGTACCTAATCTCACGTTCTTAGAAGGAACACTTCTCGGATTAAAACATTCACTACATGTCAACTAGGTTGAAATTCAGTCTCTGTCTGGAGGAGAATTCTAGCGGCCGGCTGCTCTGATCGGTAATTTTCCGTGGTTTCTCCAACCAGTGCCAGGCGAATACCATAACAAACGGGCCATCGACCATGAGCAATCTCTCCTTTCTCTTTCTTGTTCTATTCTCACCCCCTACTTACATGTTACATATTCTCTGCTATTCCACATGTCACCGGTCAGAAGCCTGTCCC
Organism: Gryllus longicercus; assembly: GCA_038098605.1. Taxonomy (NCBI): domain Eukaryota; kingdom Metazoa; phylum Arthropoda; class Insecta; order Orthoptera; family Gryllidae; genus Gryllus; species Gryllus longicercus. The sequence continues at coordinate 850,703 of JAZDUA010000513.1, forward strand.
GTCTGAGGCGATGCGTCGGTGGAACAGATACCTGGAGAGGGAAGTCCAGGTTACCGAAAGGTACGTCGGTACCTAATCTCACGTTCTTAGAAGGAACACTTCTCGGATTAAAACATTCACTACATGTCAACTAGGTCGAATTCAGTCTCTGTCTGGAGGAGAATTCTAGCGGCCGGCTGCTCTGATCGGTAATTTTCCGTGGTTTCTCCAACCAGTGCCAGGCGAATACCGTAACAAACGGGCCATCGACCATGTGCAATCTCTCCTTTCTCTTTCTTGTTCTATTCTCACCCCCTACTTACATGTTACATATTCTCTGCTATTCCACATGTCACCGGTCAGAAGCCTGTCCCGTCTGAGGCGATGCGTCGGTGGAACAGATACCTGGAGAGGGAAGTCCAGGTTACCGAAATGTACGTCGGTACCTAATCTCACGTTCTTAGAAGGAACACTTCTCGGATTAAAACATTCACTACATGTCAACTAGGTTGAAATTCAGTCTCTGTCTGGAGGAGAATTCTAGCGGCCGGCTGCTCTGATCGGTAATTTTCCGTGGTTTCTCCAACCAGTGCCAGGCGAATACCATAACAAACGGGCCATCGACCATGAGCAATCTCTCCTTTCTCTTTCTTGTTCTATTCTCACCCCTTACTTACATATTACACATTCTCTACTATTCCACATGTCACCGGTCATAAACGTTCCGTCTGAGGCGATGCGTCGGTGGAACAGATACCTGGAGAGGGAAGACCAGGAAACCGAAATGTACGTCGGTACCTAATCTCACGTTCTTAGGAGGAACACTTCTCGGATTAAAACATTCACTACATGTCAACTAGGTTGAAATTCAGTCTCTGTCTGGAGGAGAATTCTAGCGGCCGGCTGCTCTGATCGGTAATTTTCCGTGGTTTCTCCAACCAGTGCCAGGCGAATACCATAACAAACGGGCCATCGACCATGAGCAATCTCTCCTTTCTCTTTCTTGTTCTATTCTCACCCCTTACTTACATATTACACATTCTCTACTATTCCACATGTCACCGGTCATAAACGTTCCGTCTGAGGCGATGCGTCGGTGGAACAGATACCTGGAGAGGGAAGTCCAGGTTACCGAAAGGTACGTCGGTACCTAATCTCACGTTCTTAGAAGGAACACTTCTCGGATTAAAACATTCACTACATGTCAACTAGGTCGAATTCAGTCTCTGTCTGGAGGAGAATTCTAGCGGCCGGCTGCTCTGATCGGTAATTTTCCGTGGTTTCTCCAACCAGTGCCAGGCGAATACTGTAACAAACGGGCCATCGACCATGAGCAATCTCTCCTTTCTCTTTCTTGCTCTATTCTCACCCCTTACTTACATATTACACATTCTCTACTATTCCACATGTCACCGGTCATAAACGTTCCGTCTGAGGCGATGCGTCGGTGGAACAGATACCTGGAGAGGGAAGTCCAGGTTACCGAAAGGTACGTCGGTACCTAATCTCACGTTCTTAGAAGGAACACTTCTCGGATTAAAACATTCACTACATGTCAACTAGGTCGAATTCAGTCTCTGTCTGGAGGAGAATTCTAGCGGCCGGCTGCTCTGATCGGTAATTTTCCGTGGTTTCTCCAACCAGTGCCAGGCGAATACCATAACAAACGGGCCATCGACCATGAGCAATCTCTCCTTTCTCTTTCTTGTTCTATTCTCACCCCCTACTTACATGTTACATATTCTCTGCTATTCCACATGTCACCGGTCAGAAGCCTGTCCCGTCTGAGGCGATGCGTCGGTGGAACAGATACCTGGAGAGGGAAGTCCAGGTTACCGAAAGGTACGTCGGTACCTAATCTCACGTTCTTAGAAGGAACACTTCTCGGATTAAAACATTCACTACATGTCAACTAGGTCGAATTCAGTCTCTGTCTGGAGGAGAATTCTAGCGGCCGGCTGCTCTGATCGGTAATTTTCCGTGGTTTCTCCAACCAGTGCCAGGCGAATACCATAACAAACGGGCCATCGACCATGAGCAATCTCTCCTTTCTCTTTTTTGTTCTATTCTCACCCCTTACTTACATATTACACATTCTCTACTATTCCACATGTCACCGGTCATAAACGTTCCGTCTGAGGCGATGCGTCGGTGGAACAGATACCTGGAGAGGGAAGTCCAGGTTACCGAAATGTACGTCGGTACCGAATCTCACGTTCTTGCAAGGAACGCCGCCACCTCTTGGATTAAAACATGCAGTACATTTACAGAATTTAATGACCATATCAGTTCATTGGCCCGGAAACTCGTAATACTTGTAATTAATTAACCGACTTCCCCATCCCTGTCGTCGTCTAGGTCTCGCCTTTCTTCCACGCCTGCTGCTGTGAGAATGACACGATATGATGATGATGATGATGGGGAGAAAAATATAACCTACTTTACACTTTCATGTATATCTACGTATATACAAATAAATATGTGTAGTATAGAGAAAATTTTGTAATTTTGCGTAAAACAGATTTATATTTTTCAACAGAAATACCGTTTTTTTAAGGTCGCGTTGGGAGGTCGCGTTTTTAAGCTGTTGGGATGACACGATATGACGATGACATGGGGTGAAAGAACGAACAGAAAACAATCATGCCCTAGGCGGGAGTAGAACCCGCGATCCTTCGGTCCGAGATCGCTACGGCACCACTGCCTTAGCGATCTCGGCCACCGGATCGGCGCGCCTTCCTTTACCTCCACGCGTTTTCCAGGGAGACCAGCCATCGCCCGCGAGTCCTCTGTGGTTGCGAACTTTTAAAGCGTTTTCGAGGTTTTGAGGAGCGGCCGGGCAATCGGTGGCCAGGAGAGGCGGGGAAGAAATCGACCGGGTGGGCTGGACCTCGCGAGGATGTGGACGCGGCGCCGCCAATGTTGCCAAATTAGGGAATTTATCCTTCCCCCTCCAAATGGGGGAAATGTAATGGTTCGGGGAAAAATTGGTATAAAGGTTCTAAACGAAATTGATCATAAGGTGCCAGATTTTAGGCAAAGTTACCAATATCCTCGCTGCCCTTCTTCAGGGCTAATACAGCAATTGCAGCTAAGAAACGAACTTGGCGAAAAAAATGGCGAATAAAGTTGTGTAAAAGAAAGTGGAAATTTGGCGAAAAACTTTGTAAAAGAAACAGACTTAAGGTGTGGATCGATTCATCATAAAATACCAGAATCTAGACGGACATGTCAACATTTCCGTCGGCATTCGTCGACCCCTTATTCAGGGCTAATTCAGGAATTGAGGCTAAAGAACAAATTTGGCGAAAAACTTGCAACATATTTTTCGTAACGAAACATTGTACTCTGAGATGGCTCGATTGATCATGTAATGCCAGAATCTAGAAAGATTTGTCAACCTTTCCGTCGACATTCTGTACCCTTCTTCAGGGCTAATGCAGCTATTGCTGAACGAGTGGGATAAGGCAGTGTTGCAGGTTGAGGAAACGGCCATGCAAATGGTGTCTGTTAGCAGAAAATTGGCGAGACATAAACTTTCAAGAAAATGTTTGTACATCGAAAAATAGTACTAATTGAGGGTTTATTTTAAGTTTGTCGGCAGAATAACGAACTTCTTAAGTTGACAACAGGCTACAGCCGTGTAGAACCTTGCTACCTTGTATGTTGTTGTGAAACAAAACTCTGTATATAATAATTTAAAACCCGGTACCTTTTTTCCGTCACAATGTACCGGAACAAATTTTCTGTGTAAATATATTACTTCTTTTCAGTGATTGAAAGCAAAAAGTGAGACACAAGAAAACAGGCCTCGGCCACGTGAGAGAGATCTATGGCTTTGTTAGTTAACTAGGAACTTAGGGTAAATACAAATACTGTCAAACAATTTAGATTTTCACTGAAAGATGGAGAGATTTTATTTTGTTACTGCACCGTTTCTCATACTGCGCTTATGGTCTTGATTCTCATACTCGATATTTCACTACTTACGGCTTTAGTCAGCAAAGCTTCAAGGAAGAAGTCGTCTGCCATTAAAATAAATGACGTGTAATGTTATAGAACATCATAGATTTTTGCATTCCAAATTTTTTATATTCTTGTCGTATAAATAACTGTTATACTGTATGTACAGGCGAGATAATTATAGTTAAAATACATAATGAAAATAAAATATTTTAAAAAAATCTGTAAATATCGTTCCAAAACCTATCACAGTGAGGACGTGTTAGCTCAGTTAATCGTGATTAAGGTACGGTTAATTGTGAATGAGCGCCATCGGATTGCCTCAGATCTCAATCAGCCCTTTAAGCAATTAATTG